>CATNEM010000191.1:45000-105000 GCA_950096795.1 Macrostomum cliftonense
TAACGAAGATGACCAGGCGCGTAGATTGCGGCTTCGTTTGATCTGGCTGCGAATCCGCCTGGCCGCCAACTACCTGGAAACTGACGAAGCATCTGAAGGTCATCGGATGCTGACCAGTCTGTTAGAGGAGACGGAATTCGGTCGGCCAGCAGGGGAGCAGCAACCGGATGGTGACAACAGTAGTACTGGAGAAGACTCTAACGATTCCTTGAAAGATGCCAGCGTCAGGGTGCAATTGTTGAACTGGCTCGGCTGCGCCTGCTGTCATTTGAATCGGCACGTCAAGGCTATTGACTACTTGCGAGTAGCTGAGGCTGTGTTTCTTCGATGCAAACGGCTACTAGCCGCTGGTGACGGCGCTAAGGTGTGGGCGATTGAAGGGTCTTCTTACATTTAAATTCTTTAGGGTGGTTGTAGTTATAGTTCAGGATGGCTAGATTCAGACTTCAGGGTTGGTTCAGGCTAGATTCAGACTTCAGGGTTGGTTCAGGCTAGATTCATACTTCAGGGCTGCTTCAGGCTAGATTCAGACTTCAGGGTTGCTTCAGGCTAGATTCAGACTTCAGGGTTGCTTCAGGCTAGATTCATACTTCAGGGTTGCTTCAGGCTAGATTCATACTTCAGGGTTGGTTCATGCTAGATTCAGACTTCAGGGTCAGTTCAGGCTAGATTCAGACTTTACGGTTGGTTCAGGCTAGATTCATACTTTAGGGTTGGTTCAGGCTAGGTTTAGACTTCAGGGTTGGTTCAGGCTACATTTAGACTTCAGGGTTGGTTCAGGCTACATTTAGACTTCAGGCTAGAGTTCAGGCTAGATTCAGACTTCAGGGTTGGTTCAGTCTAGATCAAGACTTCAGGGTTGGTTCAGTCTAGATTCAGACCTCAGGGTTGGTTCAGGCTGTATTCAGACTTCAGGGTTAGTTCAGGCTGCAGTTAAGGCTAGATTCAGACTTCAGGGTTGGTTCAGGCTAGATTCAGACTTCAGGGTTGGTTCAGGCTACATTAAGACTTCAGGGTTGGTTCAGGCTACATTTAGACTTCAGGGTTGGTTCAGGCTACATTTAGACTTCAGGGTTGTTTCAGGCTAGATTCAGACTTCAGGGTTGGTTCAGGCTACGTTTAGACTTCAGGGTTGGTTCAGGCTAGATTCAGACTTCAGGGTTGGTTCAGGCTACGTTTAGACTTCAGGGTTGGTTCAGGCTAGATTCAGACTTCAGGCTAGAGTTCAGGCTAGATTCAGACTTCAGGCTAGAGTTCAGGCTAGATTCAGACTTCAGGCTAGAGTTCAGGCTAGATTCAGACTTCAGGCTAGAGTTTAGGCTAGATTCAGACTTCAGGCTAGAGTTCAGGCTAGATTCAGACTTCAGGCTAGAGTTCAGGCTAGATTCAGACTTCAGGCTAGAGTTCAGGCTAGATTCAGACTTCAGGCTAGAGTTCAGGCTAGATTCAGACTTCAGGCTAGAGTTTAGGTTAGATTCAGACTTCAGGGTTGGTTCAGGCTACTCTTCAGTCTATTTTATCTTTCAATTATTACTCTATTATTAATTTAACGCCTTCCCAGGCCTGGGAACTAACAGACCTGCTCCCGTCATTAGCTGCACCGCCTACTGGCTCTTCAACAGACGGCGCCTCAACTGCCGTGGACTTATCGTCATTCTGTCTGGACTCGCTGCACACGAAGACGCTGTTCTACTTGGCCCAGGCCTGCGGCAAAGCCGATCGACCAGCCGATTCAGCTCGCTACTGTCAGATGACGCTCAACAGGCAGCTAGCTTTGGCCGATTACTCAGCTAGCGAGTGGGCACTTAACTGCGCCGCACTCAGCCAGTACTACCTTGGCAACCGGGACTTTGCCAGGGCCCACCGCTGCCTGTGCGCCGCCTCCGCTGTGTTTGCCGAAGCTGAGGCTGCCAATGCCGAGGCGTTTGTAAGTTTTTGGGCCATTATTTTAGTTCCAATCTGTACGATATGTATCGATAAAATTATATTTTTATTTGTGTTCTTAGAATTCTTTTCAAAGCAGCGTTCCTTTCAAACCAAATCTACTGCGAACAAAAAATTATTCGATACATATCGGCAATTTTTTAAATTCGCCTGGTTTTTTGACCTAATTTAGTTCTTGACTTGTGGTAACATTATTTTTTGTATTTAATTTTTTTTGTAAAACAATTGCTTCAAAATAAATTATTTATTTGGAGTAACTTGTGTTCTGATACGTAAGGTAAGAATTTTAACTTATTCTACCGATATGTATCGAAATATTTGCTTTTTTAATAGTTGTGCCAATATATATGAAAATATTTTTGTTTTATTTTTATCCCCATAAATTTTAATAGGTAAGTAGCTTGATTTATAAATAAAATGCGCCGATATGTATCGAAACAAAATTACAATTTAAGCATTTCATGTTATTCAGTTTGAATTGGCGTATTATTCGAGTTTCAATATTATCAAACACTGAAAATTCACTAAGGCTGCGCACGACGCAGACAGTGAGTTGCAGCACAACAAGGCCAGCATTTCGCGTTGCTGGGTAAAGTACGCCCTGTCCTTGTTGGAATATTCGCGAGATGTTGCGCAACAACCGTTGGAGTATAATTCGGACGGCGTGGAATACGAAGACTTGTTTCCTAGCGTTGAGGCCGGGCAGCATGCCGACAAAGTTGCTTACTTTCCGGCGGTCAATTTTGAACAGGCAAGCTGTTAACATTATCTCATAAGTATTTAAGATTGGTTGATGGTTGGTTAGGGATTGCGATCTTCTGATTGGTTGCTGAGGGGGTAGGGATTGCGATCCTCCGATTGGTTGCTGAGGGGGTAGGGATTGCGATCCTCTGATTGGTTGCTGAGGGGGTAGGGATTGCGATCCTCTGATTGGTTGCTGAGGGGGTTGGGATTGCGATCCTCTGATTGGTTGCTGAGGGGGTAGGGATTGCGATCCTCTGATTGGTTGCTGAGGGGGTTGGGATTGCGATCCTCTGATTGGTTGCTGAGGGGGTTGGGATTGCGATCCTCTGATTGGTTGCTGAGGGGGTAGGGATTGCTATCCTCTGATTGGTTGCTGAGGGGGTTGGGATTGCGATTCTCCGATTGGTTGCTGAGGGGGTAGGGATTGCGATCCTCTGATTGGTTGCTAAGTGGGTAGGGATTGTGATCCTCTGATTGGTTGCTAAGTGGGTAGGGATTGTGATCCTCTGATTGGTTGCTAAGTGGGTTGGGGATAGCGATTCTCCGATTGGTTTCTGACGGATTTAGTGTTTGCGGTTCTCTTATTGGTGACGGACAAAGTATTTTTACTTTCGCCTATGTATTAAAAAAAACTCCAGGCTCGTCTTATATTCCTATTCGCCCAGCGCCACATATCGGCGGCGAAAGATTTCTTCCGGCTAGACGAGCACTGCACCGACCATGCCGAACTAGTTCGCGATCACTCCCGCGCCTTCCTGCACCTGCTGCAGTTCGAACTAGACGACGATCGGCGAGCTCGAATGCACAAGCGTCGGGCCGATATGTTGCGAGATCTGCTTGGCCAACTGAGCCAGCAGTTCTACCTGCTTCTGTGCCGGCAGCTTAGATTTGAGCTGGGCGAGACTTTGGTGAATTTTCTTTTCCGGATTATTAGGATAAAATCATCAGATTCTGATTTTCATCCCATCCCCAGATTGTTATCCCCATCCTGTGATTGTTATCCCCATCCTGTGATTGTTATCCCCATCCTGTGATTGTTATCCCCATCCCCAGATTGTTATCCCCATCCTCTAATTGTTATCCCCATCCTGTGATTGTTATCCCCATCCTCTGATTGTTATCCCCATCCTCTGTTATCCCCATCCTCTAATTGTTATCCCCATCCTGTGATTGTTATCCCCATCCTGTGATTGTTATCCCCATCCCCAGATTTTTATCCCCATCCTCTAATTGTTATCCCCATCCTCTGATTGTTATCCCCATCCTCTGTTATCCCCATCCTCTAATTGTTATCCCCATCCTCTAATTGTTATCCCCATCCTCTGATTGTTATCCCCTTTTCTGTGATTGTTATCCCCATCCTGTGATTGTAATCTCCATCTTTTGATTGTTGTCCTCATCCTGTGATTGTTATCCCCATCCTGTGATTGTTATCCCCATCTTTTTATTGTTATCCTCATCCTGTGATTGTTATCTTTATCTTTTTATTGTTATCCTCATCCTGTGATTGTTATCCCCATCTTTTTATTGTTATCCTCATCCTGTGATTGTTATCCCCATCCTGTGATTGTTATCCTCATCCTGTGATTGTTATCCCCATCCTGTGATTGTTATCCCCATCCTGTGATTGTTATCCCCATCCTGTGATTGTTATCCCCATCCTGTGATTGTTATCTCCATCCTGTGATTGTTATCCCCATCCTGTGATTGTTATCTCCATCCTGTGATTGTTATCCCCATCCTCTGTTTGTTATCCCCATCCTGTGATTGTTATCCCCATCCTGTGATTTTTATCCCGATCCTCTGATTGTTATCCCCATGCTGTGATTGTTATCCCCATCCTGTGATTGTTATCCCCATCCTGTGATTGTTATCCCCATCCTGTGATTGTTATCCCCATCCTGTGATTGTTATCTCCATCCTGTGATTGTTATCCCCATCCTCTGTTTGTTATCCCCATCCTGTGATTGTTATCCCCATCCTGTGATTTTTATCCCGATCCTCTGATTGTTATCCCCATGCTGTGATTGTTATCCCCATCCTGTGATTGTTATCCCCATCCTGTGATTGTTATCTCCATCCTGTGATTGTTATCCCCATCCTCTGTTTGTTATCCCCATCCTGTGATTGTTATCCCCATCCTGTGATTTTTATCCCGATCCTCTGATTGTTATCCCCATGCTGTGATTGTTATCCCCATCCTGTGATTGTTATCCCCATCCTGTGATTGTTATCCCCATCCTGTGATTTTTATCCCGATCCTCTGATTGTTATCCCCATCCTGTGATTTTTATCCCGATCCTCTGATTGTTATCCCCATCCTGTGATTTTCATCCCGATCCTCTGATTGTTATCCCCATGCTGTGATTGTTAGTTATCCCCATCCTCTGTTTGTTATCCGCATCCTCTGATTTTTATCCCATCCTCTAATTGTTGTCCCCATCCTCAATTCCCAAAAATTCCCAATCCCAGGCCGACCTCTTGGACATCAAGCTGTCCGCTCTGGAGGCCGCAGCCGCAGCCGGCAAGCCGCCACCCGCGGCAGCCGTGGCCAAAGCCAACGCCATTGGCCGGGACGCCATCAGCCAATTCCACCAATTCGTCGATTCGTTTCATCCTACCGCGCCGTCGCAGCCGCATTCAGACCAGCGGCGGCTGCTGCCGGATCGACTCGAAGCCGCCGACACGCGGCCGGTGCTGCTGGCGCTGTTCCACGCTGCCCGCATCTCCGCCCGACTGCCCGAGCCTGTCAAGGAGCGTCGATTGGCAAATCTCCGTCTGGCCGAGGCCAATTATCGACTAGTTAGCGACTATTGCGACAGGGTGCCGGAGGCTGCCCAGGTCATGTCGCCCGAGTTGGAGCTGCTGCGCGAGATGCTGGCTCTGATGCCAGTGAAGCTGCAAGCGGCTATGGATAAATTTGCCTAGTAACTATTGTTGACGTTTATTGCCAATAAGCCTAGCCAATGTCGGTGAATCAATAATGCTAGAATGGAATTTCTCAACAATTTGTTTAAAATGATGTTTAGTTATTTATGCGCTGCTCCTTGTTGCTGACAGTAGTCAGTACCGAGCTTGACTTGCATTCCTTATTTACTAGTAACTGAATAAATTATTAAAAAAGCATCTATAAATTGAATATACTACTTATTCTATGTATCGAGTGCAAAAGTTTCAAACGAAAAACACGAAACGTTTTTAAGGCTTTAATCTATTTTTTATATATAAATATGTTTCATAAGCACTTAGATAAACATTGTGAATAACCGGTTTTGAAAGAAAAGTATAAATAGAAAAAATATTTAAAACATCTGATTTGTATAAATACGAGTAAGTAATAATAACAGACGCTGACAGGTAAACCTGTAGCGCGGGTGCTGATGCAGGTGAAGACTGCACACCCGTTGCACCTGAAACACTCTCGGGCATGGTAGGCACGCCACTGCCAGCCCCATCTTTTTATTTTAAACCTGCCTGGCGAACAGTGAATCTTCACTCACTAAGCCGCACAATGACAGGATAAGATGGGCCTGCTTCAGGATCAGTTATTTCCCAGCTCAAACTGGTACCCAATCATAGCTGGGTGGACTGAAGTAATGCGGGATTAAGTGTCTTGGTCAAGGGCACGAATTGTCTCCTAAGGGCCGGGACTCGAACCCACGACCTTCTGGTCATAAGGCAGGCGCCCTAGCCACTAGGCTACAACTCCCTCTAATCCCTCAAGATAAATACTCCCTCAATGATAAATACGAGTAGTCGGTACAAAAATATAGTAAAACAGTTTTTTAGGCTTAATAAACTAGTAATATTATCGCAATAGGCACTTTCTACACACTAATGTCGCACGCATACTGTAATATCGGTGTACGCGGGATAGTTTTCTAACTAGAAAGCAGGTTTCTTGTTATCTTTTTTTAAATATTCATTTTTTATGGAAATCTAAAACTTTAGTTTGATTCTGTGGTTTGGTTAGCTACACTGCTCAAACCGGTCTCAATTCAAAGCTGATTCTTGTTAGTAGCCTCCGGGCCATTCTCGTACTGGTTGTACACATAGGCTTTGTTCTGCGAGCCGCTCTCCGTTGGGATCTTTTCAGCAGCTCCCCCGGCTGTTGGCTTCGGAAATCCGCCGCCGCCAGTTTTGCTGGCAATCAGGCCCAGGATGGCTAGGATAATGATGAAGCCCAGGCAGCTGCACACAATGATTACAATTAGCAGGTGCTCGGATTTCAAGCCGGAGGTAGATCCGCCCGCGACTGTCTGGGTAGCGGCTGGCGTGGTGAGCGCCGACAAAGCAGCGGCGGCGGCCTGTCGGTCCAAAGCGGCCAGGGTGGCCACCTCCTGCTGGCAGAACTGCTGGCCAAACAGCGTGTTCATGAGGGTCTGCTTGACCGTCTGGTTAGTGAGAAATCCTCTGGCCATCACTTCGGCCATCGGACGCGCCCGATTAGGATCGTAGCAAGCGTTGGCGGGCCACAATGTGCTGTTCAGATAGTTGCGACACTTCGGGTCGCAGCCTGTCTTACTGAAACAGCCGTTCTCGTTCATGGCCTTGTGGACTTGGTTCGGAATGTTGCCATTGACCATGTCGGTGATGTTGCATTCCTGTTCAATCTGAGGCGTGATGCCGCTGTCCACCCAGCACAGATTGATGCCCGACACGGCGATACAGGTGCCTAGCTTTTCGTTATTAGTCTGGCTAACATTGTTCGGATAGTAGGATAGAAACGACAGGCACATCTCGTCGCTGGTGCCTTCGCCAAAAAATATTGTCGAGTTGCTCCTAAGCGTGTTGAAATAGCACTCGGTCTTGACCTCGTCACCTTTGCGATATTCGATTGGCGGATCGAACACGTTCATTTTTGGCGAATTGTAATCGTACGCCTGCAGCGGGTGCAGATCCTTGACGAATGTTCCGTTTCGCCATAGGGAGATGCGGCCTTGCACTCCGTAGCCGTGCATGTGGATCCCGGCGGACGTAATGTAGCGAGTTCCCGAGTGATAATACTCGGTGCAAACCGACGGACACGTGTGGTTAAACGACACCATTTGCTGGCGCGGTGGCAGCACCAGATTGCCCTCGCCGTACATCGCAGTTCCCAGGTCGTATTTTCTCAATTTCGAGGTGATGTACAGCGACAGACCGGATGAGTCCGTGTAGGTGCTCACCTTTCCCGGGTTATTCCAGTGCAGTTCTAGCATTCCGTAGCGGAAGCCTTCCCCTCCAATCCGGTAGCCCGTGTTGTTGTTGAAGCACTCGCCGTCGATTCCGAATGCCCACACATTTAATATTTCAGCGCAGTTTTGACGCCCCATGAAGCACTCTTGCGGCGTGTCAAAATAGGTTTGATTTGGCCTTGAAGTACAGGCGTACATGATCATGTGGTGCATGACGTTTTTGTTGTCAATGATTGGTCGAGATCCGATAAGGTGAACGGCTGAGGCGGTGTTGTTCAGCTCGAATGCCTGACAGATGTACGTGGTTTCCTTTGGTGGGACCGGTGTGTTCTTGTTGATGGTGAAGTTCCTCACGATGACGCCGGGCTCGTCCAAGGCAGGACAGCTGAAAGCCTTCGGACACACGGTCCAAGCGTTCTTGCACCTTGTCGAGTCGAACGGACAGACGCCAGGGTGAGACAGACCCGTCTTCCTCGCCGGAGTAGCTCCGACAGACCACACGCAGTCTGGATCTCCGAGCTCCTGACCGTTGGTGAGTCCGTCGCCGTCGGAGTCTTTTCGACACAGGTCGACCGTCCACTTTAGGCCAGCAGCTTTGAAGTCCATGCCGAACAGGTTTCGAGTGTCGGCTCCTAGGGCACTCTCGTGACCGACTCCAGCCCAGATGGAGCCCTCCTGGCACGGGTTCGGCACCCGATCGCCGTTCGGTATTCTTGACCTGAAACTTGAGTAGCCGTGGGCCGTCTGCAGTGCGATGCCCGCTAACGCGATCAAAATAATTCTAAACCTCATGGTTGAGTTTGACTTTGTCTGCGCGACTTACTGCCTGCAGGGTATCATGGAAGCGGCCTTTTATACTGTCCATGCCATCCAATATTTGCATAAAATTCAATTATGCGCTTTATTGAGCAAATGTACCTTTTGTATTTGCATTCTACTTTCTGTATACCTTTGTTGTCTTAGAGTTGTCAGCCTTGTCTCCCGCTCTTTTAGTCGAATAGTTTGCCTAGTGCCTATTGCATGCATCTTGCTCTGGCTTTGGTCAGGGTGCAAGAGCAAAATTTGTTTTACGTGCTTAGATGTTTTTTTTCTGCTGGGCTTGTTTTGCTTGGATACTGGCCGTTGCTATGAAGACATTTTTAATGCTTTAGGTATGCTTTTACAAGAAAATTTCGGATTGATTAGGTTCAGTTAAAATGCATTTAGTCAAGTTTGGAGACCTAGTTGTTGGTCTCTAAAATGTAAACATAATATTTAGTACAGCAATCGACTTTTTAATTTGTCAATAGATGTTAATATATTTGCGTCTAAACTGCATTGATTTCAAGCAGCATCTTTTATGACGCCTAAAACTTAGTAAATTTGGTGTAGATCTTCTCCATTACAGCAACCTCAAGTGAAGATACTTTTGCAGTTTAGAGTTAATGTGAACAGAGTTTGGTTAGAAAACAAAATATTAGAAATTAAGAAAGATTGAACGAGAGAAGAGAAGAGTTTGTCTAAGTTTCTTTTCTTTAAATAAGGTTTGCGAGAACTTAAAATAAGTATTCTGCTTTAACTATCTAGCATTGGTCATAATGCACCGCAATGCCTACGTTTTCCACTCCTAAAGAGCATGGCTATTAGCATTGAGTTGGCGTGGCCCTCGAGCAATAAATGGATGCCCCTCGTTTGAAATTTCAGTCACGAAGCACATTTAGTGCTGAAGCTGCTTATTGAGCCTTGAGCCTGTCTTGTATTAGTATTCTGTACTGGCTTTCAACTGGTTTCGCTCTGGCATTGTGTCTCCTGCGTGCGCCAGTGGACAATGCAAATAAGGGCTACGCATGAAGACAACTCTGCAATTTTATTTTGTGCTTGAGCTTTTAAGCCTAGCTGTTGGCTATTTCCCACGAAAGGGTCAGCACAATAGAGAATTGGATAGTGGACCAGTCCCTCAACTCGCTTGTCTATGCGGCTAGCTTGGCAATGCTGAGTAGGAGCTATGTGAGTTTCGCGAGCTGGAATGATAAAATTAAAATAAACAAAACGTTGTATGGCGACAGGGTCATCACAAAATCACTTGAGGGTACACTCTGTCACATGATTTTCTTGTCGTTCTCTATTGCTGGTTAAAACGAAAATCAGGCATTCTCAAAAACGTTAAATTTTGCAGCACACATTCACTTGCCATTCTTTAAACTAATTTAGAAAACTCCTGTATAAAAAGAAAGTTCTCATTATCAGTTTTGCTACCTGGTTTAACCTCGGCAATCTCCCAAACTATTATAGTGCGTCCATTTTTTTACGAATAGTAGCATAAATACGTAGGTTTTATTGTTGTAAATTTTAGTCAAAAACATTTAGATGCCGATGAAACTTCACAAAAGTTAGCTTCGACATATTCAAAGCAAGATTAGGTACGGGTTTAAAGAGTTTCTAGCAGAACATTGAGCAGAAGAAAAACTGCATTCGACCAGATCTAACCATCCAATTGTACTCTTTTTCGCATTTTTTGATTTTCATAAGATTTGAGGAGACTCGCAATTAAACAGCTAAAAATAGACTTGAGTGCTTTTTTGCCAACGTTAGGTATAAAAGGGCCTCTTCAAATGGCTACTAAAAAATATAATTAACATAAACTTCCACACAAACAGACACATTCAATGAGAAGCTTCATTCTATTCTGCGTGGTGGTCCTGACCACCTCAATCAGCGATTCCCACGCCTACGGCTCATTCCGGCCCCGCATCCCTAATGGAGATCGAGTTCCGAACCCGTGCCAGGAGGGTACAATCTGGGCTGGAGTCGGTCACCAAAGTGCCCTCGGCGCCAACACCAGAAACCCATTCGGCATGGACTTCAAAGCCGCTGGCCTAAAGTGGACGGTCGACCTGTGTCGAAAGGACTCCGACGGTGACGGACTCACCAACGGTCAGGAGCTCGGAGATCCGGACTGCGTGTGGTCTGTCGGAGCTACTCCGGCGAGGACGACGGGTCTGTCTCATCCTGGCGTCTGTCCGTTCGACTCCACAAGGTGCAGGAATGCTTGGACCGTGTGTCCGAAGGCTTTCAGCTGTCCTGCTTTGGATGAGCCCGGCGTCATCGTGAGGAACTTCACCATCAACAAGAACACGCCGGTTCCAGCTAAGGAGACCACGTACATCTGTCAGGCGTTCGAGCTGAACAACACCGCCTCACCAGTACACATGATCGGATCGCGACCAATCATTGTCAACAAGGACGTCATGCATCACATGATCATCTATGCTTGCGATTCTAAGCCGAATGAAACGCTATTTAGCAATCCTCAGGAGTGCTTCATGGGCAGGCAAAACTGCACTCAGATGCTGAATCTGTGGGGTTTTGGCTTTGAGGGCGAGTGCTTTAATAATAATTCTGGATTTCGAATCGGCGGTGCAGGCTATCGATACGCCATTCTTGAGCTCCACTGGAACAACCCAGCACGGCGCGCTGACTACACCGACGGTTCCGGCTTTTCGCTCTACTATACGTCAAAGCTTCGGCCTTACGACCAGGGCACCCTCATGTACGGCGAGGTCAATCTCGTTTTGCCGCCGCGGCAGCCTTTGATCAGCGTAAACCACACGTGTCCCTCGTTGTGTACGAATCTTTTCCACGAGGGAACTCGCTACATCACCGGTGCACTAATTCACATGCATGCCTACGGTACTAAAGGGCGTGGTTCCCTGTGGAGAAACGGATCACTGGTTAAAGACCTCTACCCCCTTCAGGTCTATGATTATAATTCGCCTCAAATGATTCCCTTTGATCCACCAGTTGAATACCGGAAAGGTGACGAAGTCAAAACCGAATGCTATTTTAGCACGGCCAAGAATAATTTTACCACTTTCTTTGGAGAGAGCACCAGCGATGAGATGTGTTTCTCCTTCCTGTCCTACTATCCGAACAACGTCAGCAAGAGCGGCAGAGAGAAGTTGAGTAACTGCCTCAGCGTGGCAGGCATCAACGAGTGCTGGCTGCTGAGCGGCATCACACCTCAAATTGAAGATGGTTGCAACATCACGGCGATGGTGAACGGCCAGATGCCGGCTAGAGTGCAAGAAGAAATGTATTTGAACAGGTGCTTCTCGCGAACCGGCTGCGACCCGCTTTGCCGCGACTATTTGAACAACACGCTCTGGCCGAACAACGCCTGCTACGATCCGAAGCGTTCGCGTCAGAAGGCCGAGCTTTTAGCCCTTCGAATTGCCAATACAGCAACAACAATGACCATCAGTTCAACTCTGTACGGCCAGCGTTTCTGCGAAGAGGAGATCAACATGCTGGCTAAGATGGATCGTCAGCCAGATCTCGCTTTGTCTCCAACCTCGCCGCCGATGCGCGAAGGTCCACCGCCACCTACTGGGGGTCTGACCTCCGAGCACTTGCTCATTATTATCATCGTGTGCAGCTGCTTCGGCTTCGTGCTGATTCTAGCGGCGCTCGGCCTACTAGCCACCAAATTGCGCGCCGGTGGTCGTTCCGGAGCTTCGGGACAGCTTTTGGACGACACGAAAGCTCAGAATGCGTACGACAACGTTCTGTCCGTAGAAAAGACGCAGTTTTGAGAGAATTTTTTTCAAAAGACGAGCTGCATCAAAAGTGCAACAGTTTCTCGCGTAGTTACCTAGATTTTTTTTCGCGAAAAGTAAATGAAAACTCTATGAAGTGTTATTGTGTGATTTGCTTAAAATCTTTATACTTATCCTCTACAAAAGATTACGAGTAATATTTAGCCACCTATTTATATTTCTGCTCCGGCCTCAAAGAAAATAATTTACATTCCAGTTTTTTACGTACTGGTAAGCCTTTTCTTTGGCCTATTTAAGGTTCTATAAAAAGAAATTCTGTATACACAACAAATTGCGAGCGAATATTGCTTTTTGAAGTAACTTTTCGGGTATTTTGAGTAAATTTTTAATTCTTTTATCAGTTCTTACGCTCGTATAGATTTCTATATCATTTTTCAACATTTCCTCAAATTATTTTTTTACTTTTTTAATTTAGTATGCAAAGCCATTGAAAAACAATAAATTTTTAAATAATGTTTTCATCTTCGTGACCTTCCTAGGGTGGACTATGTTCGTATTTTAGTTCGGAAAGCTCACCCAAAAAGGTTCGAAATAAAGGTGAAAGGGTTTGGATCTGAATTTTTACCTCTGAAGGTAGTGCTGAACCGTTGAATGCCTGGACTGCGTTCGACGGCGGCCGCGCTGATCATGATGCTTAGTTCGCTAGGAGTGCTCTAGGTTCGTCCGCAATGTCTAAAATAAAGTTTGGGATTATTTTGTCGAGTTACATGTACTGTATACCTGCACTCACTAACAGCTGAGAATAAAATTTTTGTTGAGCTTCATCAGATCCCTCGAAATGTTTGTGTCTTGAGTACAAAACACGCACGTTCTGCTGTTAGGGTTGTACCTAAAGCAGTTTTTGTTGCTACCAGGTGTTAACACGTTGCCTATTTCTTGTGCTAACCCTAGTGTGCTTGTTTTTGGTCGTTTTTCAGGACCTAACGACGGAAGTGTAGTTTTTTGTTCTTGTTTTTGCTGTTTTTGATTTGCTTAATGAGTTCCAATCTACAGCATGTACAACAGGTAGCCCGATGTACAACAAAAAGGCTTAAATTGATCTTTGAGCGCCCCAAAAATCAATTAAAAACCACCCCAGTTTTATAATATTTTTGTCTTCAGTAAAACAAGCCCTAGTGATCAAAGCGGTATATTTTTTAATTAGAAAAGTCAAAACCCTCCAGTTCTTTAAATATTAGAAAATAAAATCAGGTTTACTTAAAAAAGTTGAAAGTTGAGATTCCGGTTTTTACTGCAGAAATAATCCTTAAAAATAGAGTTCAAAAAATCTACATAGATCTTACTATGCTTGTCTAATTAATTAGAGTTATTTTTGTTATTATAGCTTCGTCAAATAAAATTTTTGAACCAAAGTAACAAAGAGATGATCAGAATTTTGACAAGTCGTTTTCGTACACCTTGTAGACATTAGCGTGGCCCGAGATGTCGGCACTCGTCGTCCCCAAATTAGGCCGACTAGCCCTCAGCTTGCTTGCCAAAAGCATCATCGCTGCTAGAATCAGTACAAAGCTGAGGCAGCTGCACACCAGTATGATAATCAGCTGGTGCTCAGAGGTCAGAACACTAGTATTTGGCTTCGGCGTCATAGGCGGCTGAGGCGGTTGGATGGTCGGCTTGGACTGGATGGCTTTCAGATCCATCTCGGCGAGCATCATAATTTCCTGTTCGCAGAACCGCTGCCCGAACAAGGTATTCCTGATGGTGACTCTAGCTGGTGAATTAAAAACGCCAAGAGCTAACGCTTCGGCCATTTGCCGTGCCCTCTTAGGATTATAGCAGGCATTGTTAGGCCACAGTGTGTTGTTCAGATAATCTCGACACGCTGGATCACATCCCGTCCGCGAAAAACATTTGCTATTGTACATTTGAGCTGCTACTATGTTTGACATTTCTCCGCTCCTCAATGCACCGACGTCGCAACCTTGCTCAACATGGGGAAGTATCCCGCTCCTTACCCAACAATTATTAATGCCGGATGTCGTGAGACATTGCAATAGCCTTTCCGCAGAATCAATGCTGGCGTTGATTGGATAGACTGTCAGAAACGACAGACACATCTCATCGCTCGTAGCGTCTCCAAAGAACACTGAGTAGTTGCTTTTCATTGAGTTATAGTAGCACTCCGTCTTTACCTCGTCTCCTGGTAGATACTCTACTGGTGGGTCAAACATTATCATCTGCGGCGAGTTATAGTCGTACACCTGAAGGGGAGAGAGGTCTTTAACCAGACTTTTATTCCTCCATAGGGATATTCGACCTTTGATTCCATAGGTATGCATGTGAATGATCGACGCCGTGATGTAACGAGTCTCGGAGTGATATCTCTTTGTACACACCGAGGGGCACGTATGGTTGACGCTCACTAATGGCTGACGAGGGGGAATCACCAGATTGACTTCACCGTACACCAGGGTTCCTTGATCATACTTCCTCATATTTCTAGTGAAGTAGAGCGAGAATCCTGATGAGTCCTTGAAGCCTGGAGTCCTGCTTGGATTGTTCCAATGAAGCTCAAGCATTGCGTACCGATAGCCCTCGCCGCCTATGCGGAACCCGGCCTCTTTGTTGAAACACTCGCCTTCGAGTCCATAGACCCATAGGTTGAGAACTTCTTCACACCCTCTGTGGCCCATGAAACACTCCTGAGGACCATCGAACAGGGCTTGTTCTGGTTTTGTTTTGCAGGAATAGATGATCATGTGATGCATGACGTCCTTGTTGGCAATGATTGGTCGAGATCCGATCATGTGTACTGGTAAGGCGGTGTTATTCAGCTCAAACGCCTGACACATGTACGTAGTTTCTATGGGAGGAACCGCAGTCTCCTTGATTGTAAAGTTCCTCACGATGACGCCGGGCTCGTCCAAAGCAGGACAGCTGAAAGCCTTCGGACACACGGTCCAAGCGTTCTTGCACCTTGTCGAGTCGAACGGACAGACGCCAGGGTGAGACAGACCCGTCGTCCTCGCCGGAGTAGCTCCGACAGACCACACGCAGTCCGGATCTCCGAGCTCCTGACCGTTGGTGAGTCCATCGTCGTCGGAGTCCTTGCGACACAGGTCGACCGTCCACTTTAGGCCAGCAGCTTTGAAGTCCATGCCGAACGGGTTTCGAGTGTCGGCTCCTAGGGCACTCTCGTGACCGACTCCAGCCCAGATGGAGCCCTCCTGGCACGGGTTCGGAACTCGATCCCCATTTGGGATGTGGGATTTGAAAGAAATGTGAGCTCGCGCTACGCTTAGAAGTAGTGCTATTGTCGAACCTTCATTGAGTGTTAATATTATCACCCGAAGTTTCTTGTAATGTATTTGAAGAATTGATTGCCTCTTTGGATTGTTTTTCTGCGTAGGTATAAGCACCCTTTACACCAAGTTTTCTCGGTCAATATTTGCATACAAGAAGCATTGTCATTTTATGGGGTGACGATGGGTTTGTTTTCGTGCTTAACTACTGTTTCTCGTCTAGCATTGGTCCCTGCGCATTGTAATCATAAAATAAAATGTAGCCTTTTGTATATGTAATTTTGTAGCTTTTGTTGTAAAGGTTATGCGAATGAGTTGTTTACTAATTTTTTTAGCAAAAAGTAGACATAATTTTGTTAAGTGTGTTTATAATGTACTACTTTCGGCCCATATTTAGTAGTTAGTGAGCGAATTAATTTAAAAAAATTAACATAAGACCTGTTTTTAACGAGGATTTTATAATTGATAGCTATTTTGTTGTTACTTGCTTTTAAGCGGCCAGAAGAATTCAAACAACCATTCGCTTTTTATTTTTGTATGCCGCAGTGAGTGAGTATAGGTCCGTTTAAGGTTTGACATTTCATTGCACAAGAGAAGTCAGCAGACAATCAACCTTACTCAAGGCTCATATTTTGAAGGTCAAAGCTAACAAGGCCAATTCTAAAGATAATGCTGATATATTAATGTTTTAAGCCCCAGATAAGTTATTATTATTGATAACTCTGTTTATTGCGCTTCAGGCTTCAACAGAATGGAGTGTAAAGTGTAGACCCAGAAGAATATTATGTTTCTTAAAGTTTAATGGGTATTATTTAGTTAAAATCTCTATGCCAGACTTTTAAACCACTGATGGTTTTCGGCCTTCGTCGCCTTAGCAACTCGGACCTCAGTGTACTGGTCTCCACCTAAAAGTACACTGGCCTCCCACTCCTGACTCGAAGCCGGCCCCAGGTAGCTGATAATAAAAATATTGTGGCGAGCGGCTAGGTCCTATAACAGAAGGAGACAGCGAGAGACAAACAGGGAGATAGAGGAAAGGTAAGAATTGACAGCCCAGAGATGAGACTGACAACCCCGCCGCCACCAGCTTGTACGGACCGCATCACCAATCGGCCCTGTCGAGATCAAGCTCCCGACTAATAGGGGATTATTGCCACCTCCTAATTAGTGTCTTTTAGCTGTCTACCCGTGTCATAGCCGTCTAAAGGGACTCTGCAGGGACAAGATCGCATGGCTAGGCAGGTACAGAGAGGACTTGCGCAGGGGGTTCTTGCTAGGCGGGTCATAGGGTCGGATTAACGTACTGTAGGATTACCAGGGGAGGATTAACTAGCTTTTGGCCTCAATGCGTCAACGAACGGATCTCTCAGCGATGAAATGAATAGCCTGAACTTCCAGAGCCGCAAGCTCACTTAATACATTAATTTAGCCGCTGCTGCGCCCGGGGCTGCGCTAAAGTGCATCCCGGCGCTAATCTCATTCACTCCGAGTACTGGGATCTGTGTGGCCATAGGTCCACCGTGGCCGAAGCCAAACTGTTTAGCCGCTCATTGGCGCGCTCATTGCGATAAAGAAATAAAGATTTAAAAAGCTAATAAACTTATCCTGCTAACTTGGCTACTAATCCTGAATTGATTCGGAACCACTCAGTTATATTATTATTATTGATTTGGCTGCCCTAATGATTCAGCATAAGCAAAGGATGAGCAATGTTGCCTAGCCTAGTCCTAATACCGAGAACGGGGCCCAGTAAGTGACACACCTGATAGAGCAGAACTGAGTAGCCTCTCACCCAACCAATCAGACGCTGATCTAGTTGCCAAGTCGCTAATCCGGCCAATCGTGCGCTAAGTCGCTGTAGGTCCAGATCCTCCGCTGATGACGCTGCTGGCTCAAATGATGATGATGTTGCTGCTGGCTCTAATGATGAAGCTGCTGATGATGATGCTGGATGCTGGCTTCTTCTTTAATCCGGGGGGAAGGGGAAGTCTCAAGATAAGGGGAAGAGCCGATGAGCACAGCTTAGCCGTTGGAGCCCAGAGCCGATTCGCGCGCAGCGTCAGGGGTCGAGCCGCGGGGTTGGACGCGCGCCTGATCCGAGGGCGGCGCCGAGCGGCGCTATTTATAGGTTTCCATGGCGCCGATTTGTTATAGTTAGCGCCGAATTTTCTGATTGGCCAGCGACAGTTTGTTATACTTGGCGCCGAATATTCTGATTGGTTGAGAGTTCAGCCACCCCGCCCCACCCCACCAGGGAACCTCACAAGGGACCGGGGGTAATAAAACTGGCGCCAGGCTGTCGCGTAGAAAACATGATTTATGGGCATAATGATTTATGGCTTTTCGGATTAACGCATCGTACAGTAAAGCGGAAACATACATTAGAAAGCTTAGGATTAGGAGAAGGTGAGGATGCTGAAGAGGAAGAGATTAGAGCAAAGCCCAAGGTACTTTTCAGGGTCTGAAAGTTAGCTGTCAATTTTGACAGGCAAAAAGTAAAAGGAGAACAATGGGAAAGGGGGTCATAAATTATCCAACTGTCAAAAGCATCGGGCTAAAACCCCAGTCACGTGACGTCTCAGACGCAGTCTGGCGCCACGAACTAGAGGTCACGAGACGCGTAAACAACCCTTGAACGTCTAGAGGTCAAAATATTAAAGCTTACAGAATTAATCTAGTAATGTTAGAATAAATTACAGGGAAAGCCCAAAAAGAAAACAGACTACTGGTAGTAGGGCAGTAGCGTACAAAGACCCGTCAGCGCCAAGCCCGCGAGTGAAAAAAGTGCGTCCTCATCACCACGATGGCACTACCTCGTAAAAGAAGCTTGTATTTCTGTTCATTGAGCCTGTACTCGTATGGAGCCCTTGGTAAATTACTTTCACCCTCATTGCGGTTTAATTGAGGTCTTCCTACCTAAATGATAAAAGCATGTATAGACCCCAATTGCAGGATCAAGTCAACTAGGTGGTGCTCAAGGACGCCTAAAGTAGAAGGACGGGACACTTCGTTTCTTAGAAAATTTTTGGAGTCTAATGTTCGAGAAAAAATACACTACGGAGATAAAAAAATCACAGTTTTTAGACACAAAATTAAAGATTAGAGGCAGATGAAAATCTCATCTTTTGATATGTGTTTCTTGCCTTCTTACTCTAACGAACTTTGTGCGTCTTCATTTGTGATACATTGATCTTCCTATTTTCTTTATTGATATTGATTCACCCTCGTCAAAAACTTCTAAATGAAAAATAGCCAATCCAGAGAGAATCGGAAATTGACATGTGACTGCACCAGCAAAATTATCCAAAATACTGATTGATAGAAATGTTCTTTGAATAAAGCATACTTGATTAGAAAAGGATCAGAACCTGCACAGCTGCTAAAATACCATTTTGTTGAAATTATAATTTTCGACAAATGTTTTACAAGGGAAATAGTGTGAAGATCAATTTCATGAATAAGCTGAACATGCATAGTTCGATAGAGTAAGAAGACACAAATAGTAAACACATATCAAAAGATGAGATTTGCATCTGATTCCAATCGAGTGAAAAATTTAATTTTGTGTCGAAAAACTGCAAATTTCCTATCTCCGTAGTGGTAGTGTATTTTTTCGCGAAAATTGAAGTCCAAAAATTTTCTGAGAAACGAAGTTTCCTATTCTACTTAAGGGGCCCTTGGTAGTGCCATGCTAAAGAAGTTATACTAAAGCTAAAGTGGTAGAGCCAGCTCTCATTACATTATTGAATTATTGCTCCCCACCGTATTGTCACACCGAAATCTGCTCAACCAATAGCAACCATGTACAATCGTAAATTTCAAAGAAAGTATGCAATTAGGAAGCAGAAACTTCTCTACGTCTTCCCTTCCGATAATCTTATAGATTTAATCCGAACAATAACATTCAGTTCACAAAGTTAAACAGACTACAAACATATAAGTAACTGCTTCCTAAGTAACTTCGGGTTCGTTTATATTTAGAAGTTAACCATTTTACATTGCTTGCTGGTCACCATTGAATTAGTAACGAAATATAACATCACCGAGTAGGTTTGTCCTTGCAGAAAGAGTGGTCGAATAATCCTTTTCATTCTTTGCTTTCATACTCGCAATCAAACAAACGTGCAACTGGAGTATGAAAACCAGTACTTCAGGCCAGAGTCACGATCGGGACCTGCATGCACTATTTTGAGTCTCCATAAATTCACTTAACCTTGCCTGCAATAATAGCCTGTGCGGTTTAGGACCCCTTGAGTTTAGTTTTCACGCCAGATCCATATACAGTACGAGCTATAGTGATAGCATTGGTTTATGCTGGGGTGCAATGTACAATATTTTGTCTTTGCTCATTTCTATTTCTCCTCGTCTATTTTGTGAATTACATACACATTTGTCAACATATTTGTAAATACGTTGTGACTTTTCATTTACATACAAGTATTTCTTTCGTTGTGAGTTCTTTCTGTCGTAGTTTTCTAAGGTTTTATCAATAATAGGGTCATGTCGATGATTTTTTATCAAAGTTTGTAAGAAAAATTCGAAGCCAATTGCATGAATATGTTTAAGATACCGCCCTATAAGTAGTATATGGGTTAAATAAATTAAATCTAGTACTTATTGCAAGTATTAGACGCGTATGTTTTTTTAAATTCAATTAATAACCATTGTTTCATTTTTTGCTGCTCTTAAATAGTAGTATAAGCGACAGATAAAAATGTTTTTTTAATTTTTTCCGGCTGCACTTTGCAACTTCTATTAGAAAATTATTATTTATCTCACAAATGGCCATTTAATATTCGACTCTTAAGCAGTTGGCCATCGATTGAACCCGTTTAAACCTAATCTGATTATTTTGTAAAAGAATTTACGCGTGATCAGTGTTACTCTCGACTTCATTTTCGAAGGCAAAAAATCAAGATACTTTTGGTTAATCTGTCATACAGGTGAGAAGGCACCAACGCAGTTAAACACATACGTGTTGAAATGACTCCAGTCACACGTAGCAGCGACCAAGTACTCCAGTAAAATTTCCGCTCTCGAATTTCAAACACTCGCGTGGTAAAACAAGTTAGCTCCTTTCCGGAGGAGAAACTATCAGACAACTGGTCCACAGATCTGTACTTCTGTTCAGTTCTGTTCTATTAGAGCCGCTGCTCCATCGGTGTTACCGATGTGTTGTTCGAGGTCTTCGGAACCCATCAGAGACTGGCTTTCTACCTAGTACATAGTAACTCAAGCATGCATGCACAATCCACTATTGCGGGTCGAATGAACCAGGTGATGCCATGCAAAAGGCGAGAAGCAGAGTCAGATACCATTAAATTATTATTTGCTTCAATTGGACGAAACCAATATGAGTAAAACGTCTGACTGTGGCGCGATTGTGGAGACGTAACCTTGCGATAGAAGAATTTTTACTTAGTGATTGGGTATTATCTATGAACGGAACGTCCAAGGTTCGCGCTTCAGTTCTAGGTGACAATTTGTGACCTTGAGCAAGGCCCTTCAAGGCTGGTTGTTGCGGCAACTCTAGCCCGTCAGGACTGAGCAGGTACCGTACGACACTGATGAGGTTTTGCTAAAATCAACTCATCAGCCATTACGAAAAAAAAGTAAACAAAAAATAACTCCAGGACAAAAACAATTAGCGATTTCCGATTAATTTTCACAGAAAAATTTCTTAATCATAAATACAGAGAGCATATATTTTAATTCATGCTATTAGCTTTATCCGTCATATTATCATTCTGACCAATCAATTAATAAAGTAAAACTCAGTTTTTGGTCGTTAGTCTTTAGCCACTTGTTTCTCGTTGATCTTGTCCGAAGCCTCGGCACTTGACGTCCCGAAGCCCTGCTTCCTAGCCCTCATCTTGCTGGCAATATTTACCACCACTAATAGAATTATAACCAAGCCAAGGCAGCTGCTCACAATAATGAGGGCCAGCCGGTTATCCGAACAGTGACAAGTATTATTCGGCCTCGGTTTGCGATTCAGCTCAGCGAGCATGTTGATCTCCTGCTCACAGAAACTCTGTCCAAACAATATTTGCCTAATGATTTCTTTTCCCGGAGAATCAATAAGCTCGTTTTGCGCATCCATAGCAAAAAATACCGCAATTTGCCGTGCCCTCTTTGGATCAAAGCAAGTGTTGTTGGGCCACAGTTTGTTTTCCAGGTATTCTCGGCAAAGCCGATCGCATCCGGTCCGTGAGAAGCACTTGCTCATATTCATTTGAGTAAGAATATTTTCGAGTATACTGGTGCTCTTCATTTCTTCTATTTTGCAACCTTGTTCTACATGAGCAGTTTGGATCGATTCCCTGCATAAATTTACTCCAGATAATGCCACGCACTGCGATAACCTTTCCTCCGCACTAATGTTATATTTAATAGGGTAGACCGTCAAGAATGAAAAACACATCTCGTCACTGGTAGCTTCTCCAAAGAACACTGAGTAGTTGCTTTTCATTGAGTTATAGTAGCACTCCGTCTTTACCTCGTCTCCTGGTAGATACTCTACTGGTGGGTCAAACATTATCATCTGCGGCGAGTTATAGTCGTACACCTGAAGGGGAGAGAGATCTTTAACCAGACTATTATTCCTCCATAGGGATATTCGACCCTTGATTCCATAGTTGTGCATGTGAATACCAGCGGATGTGATGTAACGAGTCTCGGAGTGATATCTCTTTGTACACACCTCGGGGCACGTATGATTGACGCTCACGAGAGGCTGACGAGGAGGAATCACCAGATTGACTTCACCGTACATCAAGGTTCCTTGATCATACCTCCTCAGCTTTTCTGTGAAGAAGAGCGAGAATCCTGACGAATCCTTGAAGCCTGGAGTCCTGCTTGGATTGTTCCAATGAAGCTCAAGCATTGCGTACCGATAGCCCTCGCCGCCTATGCGGAACCCGGCCTCTTTGTTGAAACACTCGCCTTCGAGTCCGTAAGCCCATAGGTTGAGAACTTCGTCACACCCTCTGCGGCTCATGAAACACTCCTGAGGATTATTGAACAGGGCTGGATCTGGCTCAGTTCTACAAGCATAGATGATCATGTGATGCATGACGTCCTTGTTGATGATGATTGGTCTCGACCCGATCATGTGTACCGGTAAGGCGGTGTTATTAAGTTCGAACGCCTGACACATGTACGTAGTTTCTTTGGGAGGAACCGCAGTCTCTTTGATTGTAAATTTCCTCACGATGACGCCGGGCTGGTCCAAAGCAGGACAGCTGAAAGCCTTCGGACACACGGTCCAAGCGTTCTTGCACCTTGTCGAGTCGAACGGACAGACGCCAGGGTGAGACAGACCCGTCGTCCTCGCCGGAGTAGCTCCGACAGTCCACACGCAGTCCGGATCTCCGAGCTCCTGACCGTTGGTGAGTCCGTCACCGTCGGAGTCCTTGCGACACAGGTCGACCGTCCACTTTAGGCCAGCAGCTTTGAAGTCCATGCCGAACGGGTTTCTGGTGTTGGCGCCGAGAGCGCTTTGGTGACCGACTCCAGCCCAGATGGAGCCCTCCTGGCACGGGTTCGGAACTCGATCTCCATTCGGGATTTGGGATTGGAAAGACTTTTTTGATTGTGCTACCACTATAAATGTGGCGGCAGCCACCAAGAGTACTGATGCAGCTTTCAGTTTCATTATGCCGCTGCTCGTATTCTCTCTGTTTTGCCGCGGTACTATTTGCGTTTTTATTGCATTTATAATGGGTGGAGTCTCGGCAAACTTAAATATGCGCAGTTGATATGCCTTTGATCTATGCAATCTAGTGCTATCGTTGCTGACCAATAGATTTTGCGTCGTAGTTTTTGGAATTTTTGTTGGTCGGATATCTCAATAATTATTGATTGCAGTAGACAACATATTGGTGCGAATGAAAGTTTTAGTACGTCGTTATAAACTATTTTTTTTAATATAGTTCCATAGTTTGTGAAGTATACCACGAAAATAAATAAATCGACCTTTTTGGCACGCAAACAAATTTTTTAGATCAAATATGCGCAGTTGCATAGTCTCGATCACTAATTTGCTAGTGTCAAAATGTCGACTCTGAAATTTTTCCTTCAGTTTTTTTGTCTTTTTTGTCACGCGACACACCATTAAATGAACCAAGACTAGTTACCGTCTTCACATAGTACCAAGTAAATTTGCATTTTGCGGACACTTAATTGTGCTCAGAAAGGGCGTTTATGCTTGATTATTTAGTTTTTAGATTGGCGAATTTGTCTATTTTTTGCGTTGGTTCTTAATGACAAAAAAAACTTTTTTTCGGCGAGTATTTTAGTGCGAAAAACGAAATAAATTTTTATGCTTTCGAGCTTTCGAAATAGGAGTAGAAAAATCTCCTCAGCTGCAACACTTATCAAACGTTAAAAGACACTCAACTCTCCAGCACTCGAGTGCTACCTGAGTAGCAGCTTGACCCACACAATAAGCAAAAACTTGTTGCTTTCCGTCTCAGTGATCACAAGTTAGCTGTTGAAACCAAAAGACAAGTTGCCGCTAAAATTCCCTTCAACGAAAGACTTTGTCCACTGTGTCAAGGAGAGGCAGAAAACAAAGTCTATTTTCTGGGAAATTGTCCCGACAGCAATTTAAAAGCGGTGAAACGGTTTTCAAAGGAGCAGTAGCAATAGCGTACCGAATTTCAGCCTTCTGATTAGTGTAAACAAAGCTTGTTACATAATGAGAAATAAGGATTCGATATATAATTCTTATGTTCTGTCTGTCTGTCTGTCTGTCTGTCTGCCTTTCTGTCTGTCTGTCTGTCTGTCTATCTGTCTGTCTGTCTGTCTGTCTGTCTGTCTGTCTGTCTGTCTGTCTGTCTGTCTGTCTGTCTGTCTGTCTGTATGTCTGTCTGTGTGTCTGTCTGTCTGTCTGTCTGTCTGTCTGTCTGTCTGCCTTTCTGTCTGTCTGTCTGTCTGTCTGTCTGTCTGTCTGTCTGTCTGTCTGTGTGTGTCTGTGTGTCTATCTGTCTGTCTGTGTGTGTGTGTGTGTGTGTGTGTGTCTGTCTGTCTGTCTGTCTGTCTGTCTATATGTCTGTCTGTCTGTCTATATGTCTGTCTGTCTGTCTGTCTATCTGCTTGTCCGCCGACCTTTTTGCTTGTACATTTAGTCTCTCTATTATTTTTTCTTTTTTTTTCTGATGGTACTCGTATATTTCTCTGTGTACTGTGCCTCCTCGTTAATGGATTTTACGCTTTCGTAAATTCAATATACTGCAGCAATAGACTTTATGAGACTCAAAAAACATTTTAAACCCCATATCTTTCTGAAACAGAAAAGTTTTACCGTAGAAAACGTTGAGTTTTGTTTTACTTTTAAGTAGTTTTTATGTAGTGAAAATTTGCTATTTAATAACTTGTCAAAAAAATTCGGACTTCGGCGAGACTACTCAACGGACATAGAATTCAGTAGTTTATTCAGCTCATAATTTATTATTTACTGAACAACTTTACCTAGAGGATCGCCAGATTTAGTATGGCTAAGAGAAAATAGTCATCGTAAAGAGAGGCCACCTCTCAATTTTTTTACTAGAGTTTGTGTTTCTAAAGTTTTTTAGTGTGTAACTTCTCTAGAAAAAGTCCATTTCGATAGCTAAGTAATTAAGTTAGGGGCCTCCGATCTATAGGACCACTCAAACTGTCTGCTTGTATTTGTGGCACTGCTGTGTTGATTACCAAGGGAACAAGATTTTCATCAGAAGAAGTGATTAGACAGATGCTAGTTGTCACATTTTATCTTTAGAAAGTTTCAAGTCAAAGCTTTTATAGCGTAAAAAGTAGCTTCTAAGCAAAAATTAACGTATGCATGACAAGCCTGATGGGTTCTTCGGGCTCAATTGCGGGGTACAGCTGTGAATCAAGCAGTCATTGTTAAACTTTATACAGCCTTAACATGAACATGATATGCATGTAGAGCAAATTTCTGAAAATATCATCAAATAAAAAAACTAATTCACTGTGGCACTCAATTTTTTTGCTTCAATTTTCTATCGGTATAAAAACCGATATTAATTTGCGTTGCCATAGCAACAACTCGACGGTGATGTTTTTTCGCGTCTCAGTCGACCAGCCCGAAGGCGCCGGCAGCCGGACAAATTCAACAAAGGGATGCCGGCCCTGATGGCGCATCGCCTGGCAGGAGATGCTGGGCTGGCGGCACCCTGTGCTCGTGTGAGGCTGGTAGTGGCACCGCTGCATGACCTCCGACCGGTACTGCCGCATCAGAAAGTGCAGCGGGCGTCTGGGCGACGGCAGCAGCAGGCCCGGACCGAATGGTCTCCAACTGAGAGGATAAATATCCTCGATTGGAAATACATTGGGCCATTCGGGCCGGATAAACCAACGGCCGGAGGTGCGGATTAGAAAGAAGTCGATGGACAGGTGACACGATTTTGTCCGCCGTTTATGATCGACAACGACGCACATGATGCCGAATTTCCAGTGCAGATTCAGCGCCTCCGTGTCGAGGAACAAATAGGGCGAGTCGCCTGCGGTGAGCTCTTCGAGCAGGCGTCGAACCTCGGACCTTTGATCCGACCTGATGCCGAAGTCTAAATCATCGTCCCAAGGTATTAAGCCGAAGTGTCGAACCGATCCGATGAGGCTGCCGTCCAGCAGGAAAATCTCCAAGCCGCGTCGCGAGAATTCTGAAAGCAGGTAGCGCAACTGCCTGTACGACTCCGCCTCGGCTGAGGGCGTCAGAAACCGCTTGAAGCAGTTGGACTCGTTGAATTTTTCCACCACCATGGCAGGACTGTCGATTGATGCTAGGGCGTTTGCGCACGCTTCAGAGGTCAAATTGGCGAGTTCAACTGGTTGCTTCAGCGTTGCGTAGAAACCTGGCCTGAATGGTAGGTGCAGGCTGCGGACTTCCAACTGGGCAGTCATGATTGATTCTAGTCGAGTCAACAGGTTGCTATGGTAACAAGCGTCGGTGACATTTCGCCTACTTGGTATCCATTGTTTTTCAATGCCACGAAGTGAGCAGCTGAGCAGATGCAGTTCACCGCCGCAGCACTGTTGGAATTTGCTGAATAGGTAGAAGCTTGCCAGCATGACCAGTGCTATGGCAATGATACTGCCTGGTCGAAGAAGATTTATCGATTTAGCCTTGAATAGCATTGTGCAATGGGCCCTTTAGCTTCCTGGTATTAACAGAAACAGAGTAATTTTGATGATTTTAGATTGGCTAGAATGGCTAAAATGCCACGTTTGCACGTGGGCCTATGGGCAATATACAACACTCGTAAGTGTTGTTATCTAGCAGATGAATTTCGGAAACACAAGTGAACGCATTGGACAGAAATAATGGCTAGGGACATTTTTAACTTACCTTTAAAGTCAGCGATGTAGTAATTTGTATGAATCTATATTGTTTCGATAAAAAACTTAAACTTAACATTTAACTCTCCCGTTTGCAAAGAATTTATGGAATCTAAGGGAACAGTTTGCGAATTGACTTCGCTCGGGCCACTATATAGACAGCTGAATTTGAATGAACGAAATTTAGCGCAGCAGAAGAGCCGAGATATTTTTTTATTCGTGTAGTCACTAATACTGGCCATGGAATATTAATTTGAACGTCTGGAATGAAAACATATTATAGCTATGAGTAAATTGGATTCACTTTAGGACGATTTCAATTGGACGTCCATGCAAGCTTTTTCTTCAATTCTTGGTATTTCTGTAAGCTTCGAAGATTCTTTGCGCTGTAAATTTTATTGTTTCTATTTATTGTTTGAAGTCAAAATGAGCGTTAAAGAAGCTCACCAGTAAATAAATTAAAATAAAAAAAAATAAATCAGCAGCAGTGTCACTAGTTTACACGATAGTTTGAATTAGTACAACCATTTCTCTCAGTTTTAAGCTTAAAAGTGAGATTTTCTTTTCCAGACACTAAAGTTTAGAATGCCATGACGTGAAGCCACTTGAAATCAACCCCCAAGCTAGGGTTGGTCTCCGGCACTACATTTATTGTGTAGCGTTGTAGCTTTCCGGCCTCTGAAATGCTAAATATACTGAATACGCAGCTCTAAGCATTTGCGCTGGTCTTCAATGCTTGGTCATGACTTTAAGTCGCTGAATAATTTGATGAAATTCACACTGCGCATTTCTGGCCCACAGTAACGATTTGCGTTTACAGGCGCACTTTATTTACACAAAAATTTCATAACGATAAACTATACTATACTATACTATACTATACTATACTATACTATACTACTACTACTACTACTACGACTACTACTAATACTACTACTACTACTGGCTTTAACGGGTTATGATGCATATGCTACTGTTGCTACTGTTACTAGTATAAACAGTTAGTAAAAAAGCGCTCACACGCATTCAATCTAGTTCGCACTGTCATTTTCTTCTCTGAAGTAACACGCAACCACATGGTGTGTCACTTTGACCTGAGATACGCCACAATCTGCTTGCTACTCCTTATCGGGTCTTTTTTCAAACATTCGCTTCAGGCTCAAGGCTTCCGATACTAAAGGGTCTTACTCATTGGTCAAAATAAAAGGCCAGAAAAGATTTGGCTGCCTTTTAGAGAGAATTAAAAAAAAACGAGTTCGATTTCAAATAAAACTTTCTGGCTTTTGAGAAAATTGCAAGTTTCGCCTTCATTAACTGATTAGCCCGACTTTAAAATGACCGGCTTTCTGGGAGTACCCGAGGAGTGCATCTGGATTGTGGTGCTAGGCTTCATCATCGCCTTCGTCCTGGCATTCGGCATTGGAGCTAATGACGTTGCTAATAGTTTCGGAACCTCGGTTGGCTCCAAAGTGCTCACACTGAGACAGGCATGCGTTCTGGCAACAATCTTTGAGACTGCCGGAGCTGTCCTACTAGGAGCAAAAGTGTCTGAAACAATTCGAAAGGGTATCATCGATACCGACTATTACGTTGACTTAAACAATAATGGCACCAGTAAGACTGGCTCAGAATTGCTCATGATGGGACAACTGTCAAGCCTGTCCGGCACCTGCATTTGGCTCCTAGTGGCCACGTTTTTTCGAGTACCAGTGTCTGGAACGCATTCCATTGTTGGCGCAACGGTTGGATTTGCGCTTGTGGCCAACGCTCACAGTGGAGTGGACTGGGGCCGACTCGGACTGATTAGTGAGAGAGCAACTGCTGATTGTTTTGTGATTTACATAAGAATGGCAGCTAAGGTTGATTGGTAGTTAAATGAGTGATGGGTCAGGTTGATTGGCTGAGTGTTTGGTATTTGAGTTGGTATTTTAGTTGGAGTTGTAGCCTAATGGCTAGGGCGCCTGCCTTATGACCGGAAGGTCGTGGGTTCGAGTCCCGGCCCTTTGGAGACAATTTGTGCCCTTGAGCAAGGCACTTAATCCCTTATTGCTTCAGTCCACCCAGCTGAGATTGGGTACCAGTTTGAGCTGGGTAAATTTAGTGTGGGTGTTGCGGCCCCTTCAGCCCGTCAGGACTGAGCAGCTGTACACAGCCCTCGGATGCGCCGCGCAACTAGCTGCGGCTGTGCCGTGGGCTGTACATTATTATTTATTGAATTATTATTATTGAGTTGGTAATTTGCTCAGTATTGGTATTTGGGTGGGTGATTAGTCAGGTTGATTGGCTGAGTGTTTGGTATTTGAGCGAGTAATGAGTCAGGTTGATTGATTGAGTGTTTTAGTATTTGAGTAAGTGATGAGTCAGGTTGATTGATTGAGTCTTTTAGTATTTGAGTAAGTGATGAGTCAGGTTGATTGATTGAGTCTTTTAGTATTAGAGTAAGTGATGAGTCCAGTTAGTGGCCAAGTTAGTCAAGTTTGAGCTATAGTATTTAGTATAGCTGCAACTTAAGCGGCAGAATAAAAACTGCTTGGCCCATTGAAACTTTAATCAAGTAAAGAAACGAAAGATTCCATGTGACTGTCAATAAACCAACTGAAATTTTGCACTGCACCCGGCTTTATGGGTAGAGACGAACAGCTTGAAGTATTATTACAATATAAGCAGAGATCGTTCTAATCAAATGAAATGTTGACAAGTGACTTAGTTGGCGGGAGTTCAATAGAGAGAGAGAGATACAGCGATATTGTTCTTATCAGCCGGGTTTCGGAGAAGCCCTTCTTGTTAATCTAAGCTTTGCTACATTGGCCTGACAGTGACAGCAATAAGTGAAGCTCCGATACAGTGAAGATATCGGTTCGTTCTAACCAGTGGTCCTTGACCGGGGTGCAATACATTTCAGCTGGGAGTTGTATAGCGTGTTAGTTCAGTCAGTTGCTTCACACAGAAGTTATCACTCTTATCTCACGGTTTCTTCACTGAGCATTGTCTTACGCTGGACTGCACTCGGTAGTGATACAGTTTTAACTGAGTTATTCTGAGTTCGTACGAGGCGCATCCATTAAGCGTCATGAAGTGCTGTTAAAAAGTTTTAGTTTGATTTTATGGCAGAAGTTTTTGTAAGACTGAATAATGAGTACTCGTATGACTTGCTCGTAGTTATGGAGTACGATATTGAATGCATACCGCTCAACTTTGAACAAATTGTCATTTCAGTTGCTTCGTGGTTCATTTCACCCCTGCTGAGTGGCGGAATTTCCATAGCTCTGTTTTATTTTATTAAGATCTTCATTCTGACTAAGGTGATTGCTTTTTCATTTGTCAGCCTCTTTTTAACCTAAGAATTAATCTAGAAAACTAATCTATCAAATATTAAAGTTAAGTTGTAAGTCTTTTAAACAGTCCGTCTAAATATTAAGGAATTTACGAGCTATCTTCACAGACAGAATTTCTGTCTGTCTGTCTGTCTGTCTGTCTGTCTGTCTGTCTGTCTGTCCGTCTGTCTGTCTGTCTGTCTGTCTGTCTGTCTATCTGTCTGTCTGTCTATCTATCTGTCTGTCTATCTATCTATCTGTCTGTCTGTCTATCTGTCTGTCTGTCTATCTGTCTGTCTGTCTATCTGTCTATCTGTCTGTCTATCTGTCTGTCTGTCTGTCTGTCTGTCTGTCTGTCTGTCTGTCTGTCTGTCTGTCTGTCTGTCTGTCTGTCTGTCCGACTGTCTCTCTGTAAGTCTGTGGAACGATGTAGAGCTTGAACGGCTGGAGCACACTGTTTCATCTCCTTCTAAATAGTTTTGAAAGCATCTATATAGATCCGACTAATCTATCGAACCCATCTAATCTAGCCAACCTCAATCTAATATATAAATCGATCAATTAATCAATCAATCAAACCGAACAATCTATCGATTCTCCATTGGCAGCCGGACGCGCTGGAGCCTGGTCTCCGGTTTTTGCCATTAATTTACAGCGTCACAATCGCCATCAACGTGTTCTCAACAGTTTACGAGGGTCCAGAGAGTGAGTTTTGATCTCAATTAATAAGAAATTTATTTGATTTTACACCTGCCAAAGCTCAAGACAATAAAACTCCGCTCTGCATGCAGGCCTCAGCTTTCATCTCATACCGATCTGGGGCGCGATCTTAGCCTCGTTCGGCGTGGCCATAATCTGCTCGATTTTGGTTAAACTAATCCTGATTCCATGGCAACGAAATCGGATTTTAGGTAAGCAACAAGACGATTGATAGGCTGATATTCGCTGGCAAAGAATCTAAAAGTATAATGCATATCCATGGGATTGTTATTGCAGCTGAGCTAAGCAACTACTCACCGGAGGACTCTAACCAAGATCCAGCATCCGAAACTGCTTCTTCAATCGCTGTGAACGGTGACTCGGAGCCTAAAGCTCGCAACAGAGGAAAATACAAGGTACTCGCAGTCAGATGCAGCAGCTCATCATTTTTTTGCTTTGCTTGCCGTTGTTTTCGCGCCTGTTAGTCATTACAGTTTTCTTTTAGATTTTGACTGGGAAATGTCACATTCGATTTTGACGTGTCCTGATAGACTGACGTGTCCTGATAGTCTGTGACTTGTCTTGTTAGTCTGTGACTTTTCCTGTCAGTCTGTGACTTGTCTTGTTAGTCTGTGACTTATCCTGTCAGTCTGTGACTTGTCTTGTTAGTCTGTGACTTATCCTGTCAGTCTGTGACTTGTCTTGTTAGTCTGTGACTTATCCTGTCAGTCTGTGACTTGTCTTGTTAGTCTGTGACTTATCCTGTCAGTCTGTGACTTGTCTTGTTAGTCTGTGACTTATCCTGTCAGTCTGTGACTTGTCTTGTTAGTCTGTGACTTTTCCTGTTAGTCTGTGACTTGTCTTGTTAGTCTGTGACTTTTCCTGTCAGTCTGTGACTTGTCTTGTTAGTCTGTGGCTTGTCCTGTCAGTCTGTGACTTGTCTTGTTAGTCTGTGACTTATCCCGTCAGTCTGTGACTTGTCTTGTTAGTCTGTGACTTATCCTGTCAGTCTGTGACTTGTCTTGTTAGTCTGTGACTTATCCTGTCAGTCTGTGACTTGTCTTGTTAGTCTGTGACTTATCCTGTCAGTCTGTGACTTGTCTTGTTAGTCTGTGACTTTTCCTGTCAGTCTGTGACTTGTCTTGTAAGTCTGTGACTTATCCTGTCAGTCTGTGACTTGTCTTGTTAGTCTGTGACTTGTATTGTTAGTCTGTGACTTGTCCTGTTAGCCGGTGACTTGTCTTGTTAGTCTGTGACTTATCCCGTCAGTCTGTGACTGGTCTTGTTAGTCTGTGACTTTTCCTGTTAGTCTGTGACTTGTCTTGTAAGTCTGTGACTTATCCTGTCAGTCTGTGACTTGTCTTGTTAGTCTGTGACTTGTCTTGTTAGTCTGTGACTTGTCCTGTTAGCCTGTGACTTGTCTTGTTAGTCTGTGACTCGTCTTGTTAGTCTGTGACTGGTCTTGTTAGTCTGTGACTTGTCCTGTTAGCCTGTGACTTGTCTTGTTAGTCTGTGACTTGTCTTGTTAGTCTGTGACTTGTCTTGTTAGTCTGTGACTTGTCCTGTTAGCCTGTGACTTGTCTTGTTAGTCTGTGACTTGTCTTGTTAGTCTGTGACTTGTCTTGTTAGTCTGTGACTTGTCTTGTTAGTCTGTGACTTGTCTTGTTAGTCTGTGACGTGTCCTGTCAGTCTGTGACGTGTCCTGTCAGTGTTTGACGTGTCCTGTCAGTCTGTAACGTGTCCTGTCAGTCTTTGACGTGTCCTGTCAGTGTTTGACGTGTCCTGTCAGTTTTTGACGTGTCCTGTCAGTCTGTGACGTGTCCTGTCAGTGTTTGACGTGTCCTGTCAGTGTTTGACGTGTCCTGTCTGTTTGTGACGTGTCCTGTCAGTCTGTGACGTGTCCTGTCAGTCTGTGACGTGTCCTGTCAGTCTGTGACGTGTCCTGTCAGTGTTTGACGTGTCCTGTCAGTCTGTGACGTGTCCTGTCAGTCTGTAACGTGTCCTGTCAGTCTGTAACGTGTCCTGTCAGTCTGTGACGTGTCCTGTCAGTCTTTGACGTGTCCTGTCAGTCTGTAACGTGTCCTGTCAGTCTTTGACGTTTCCTGTCTGTCTGTGACGTGTCCTGTCAGTCTGTGACGTGTCCTGTCAGTCTGTGACGTGTCCTGTCAGTCTGTGACGTGTCCTGTCAGTCTTTGACGTGTCCTGTCAGTCTTTGACGTGTCCTGTCAGTGTTTGACGTGTCCTGTCAGTCTTTGACGTGTCCTGTCAGTCTGTGACGTGTCCTGTCAGTCTTTGACGTGTCCTGTCAGACTTTGAAGTGTCCTTTTTTACTGTTACTTGCGCCGTTGCACGCAGGTCCTGCTAGATAGCAAGTTTCGACATAAAAAATCCCAAATCCGCAGGCAGTGGACGGCGCCGAAGATGAGGTGCCGATCCAATCGGAGCAGCAGCGGCTCCAGCAAGACGACGTCGCCAACAGCGAGGCGCAGAGCAAGACCAAACAAGCCATCGTAGACAAGCCCGAGCAGGCGAGAATCTTTGCCTGGCTGCAGATTCTGACCGCAATTTTCGGCGCATTCGCCCACGGTGGCAACGATGTCAGCAATGCCATCGGACCGCTGATCGGCCTGTGGGTCGTGGCCACCACCGGGGACATCGCCGGCAAGGCAGCCACGCCAATTTGGATTTTAATCTACGGCGGAGTCGGCATCAGCTTGGGCCTGTGGATCTGGGGCCGCCGGGTGATTCAAACTCTGGGCGAGGATCTGACCACCATCACGCCGTCTAGGTGAGCGTTCTACCAATAATATTAATAATAATAATAATATTATTTTTTTATTATTACTACAGCTATTGTTATTATTATTATTATTACTACTGTTATTATTGTTATTATTCCTACTATTATTATTACTATTATTATTATTATTATTACTTTCATTATTATTATAATTGTTTTCATTATTATTATTATTATTAATTTTATTATTATTACTTTCATTATTATTATAATTGTTTTCATTATTATTATTATTATTAATTTTATTATTATTACTTTCATTATTATTATAATTGTTTTCATTATTATTATTATTAATAATTTTATTATTATTACTTTCATTATTATTATAATTGTTTTCATTATTATTATTATTATTAAAGCTACGCACGCCGAAAGGGTGTTGGCGCTTTTTATTTTTTTACGAGGTAACGAAATAAATAAAACCAATAGCGAATTAATGAAATTTTTGAAAATTCTACGAAATTCGAGCGCACGGTAATAAAATATTTGAGCAATATAACAAACACTATGTCAATTATTTTTCGGTGGTAACAAATAACAAAAAAATACTAAAAAACTATAATTACGTGGAAATTTTGCATTAAAAAAACTCCGAATTTATCGATTGTTGGAGCAGCTGCTTTCTAATTTTGCTCATTCTTATGATGTACTGAGCCAGCAGTCTTCCTGTGTCATTAAATAGAATGACTTGTCTTCATCCGTTAAAAGCTGAAAATTTGCTAATTTACTTGACACAATTGCGAATATAAGAGTTAAACAATGGGCCTTATAGAGAAATTATTTACTAGTCTTTAGTGTTTTGAGCATGAAAACAATACCTGTTTCCAACTTCGATATTATCAAACCAAAAATACAAACCTTATCAACAACAAACTTCCAGCCTTAAACCACCATAAAGTACATACACTAAAAGGCCATAAACTTAAAAAAAACCATTCGACCGGAAGATGTACATCGCGCGTTGCATCATAGGGCTGTGTACAGCTGCTCAGTCCTGAACGGGCTCGAGGGGCTGTAACAACCAGCTTAAATTTTCTTAGCTCACACTGGTGCCCGATCTAAGCTGGGTTTGGACTGAAGCAATGCAGGATTAAGTGTCTTTGCTCAAGGGCACAAATTTTCTCCTACTGTTGGGACTAGAATCCACGACTTTCCGGTCGTGGCAGATGCCTTAGCCACTAGGCCACAACTCCTCCATGTTAACCTACGTAACTATTGTAGGTTAAGTTTTAAAACTTAATTTAAAGTCCACTTAGCTTTATCCCCAAACGCCGCGAGTCTTAAGAACCGATCGAATAGGGCGTCTTTCCCTACCCTAGACTTGATGAAGTTCTAGTAAGTTCACTCTCAAATCTTTATCAGAGGGCGATTAACTTCTTCGAAGAATCAAACTTGGACGGTAAAAGCTTTTATACAAATAGCATCTACAAATAAATAGTACTACAAATATAGCAAGTAATAAGTAAAAACACATCTAAAGGTTTAAAAAATCGTTTGACCCTTTCTCGATAGAGTCCCAGTTTCTACACCCAGTCTAACCTTTCTTGTTGACACCGACATTGGTAACGCTAGGCACTCTATTATCCCTCAGCGGTTTCTGCATCGAACTGGGAGCCGCCCTTGCCGTGCTAATCGCCTCAAACATCGGCATCCCAATCAGCACAACCCACTGCAAAGTCGGCAGCGTTGTCGTAGTTGGCTTCTTTCGCAGTCGCGACAACGTTCAGTGGTCCATCTTTCGCAACATCATTATTGCCTGGCTGGTGACCTTGCCGGCTAGCGGTGCCATCAGCGCCTCCCTGATGGCTGGCCTGAGCCGTCTGGTGCTCTGAGAACAAGCTCTCGGCTTTGATTAATAAGAAATTTATCACGATAAGAATTATGAGCTGATTCGGCTACCTGTAGTAATATATGCTGCTCTTATGTTTAATCTAAAAACATCATCGGAATAATTTATATTCACTTAGTTCAACTCAGCAGGAGCCCCTAGGTCTGCGTAACAATTTAATGCTATTCTTCATTCTGTGTGAGTCGCTGTAAACGCTGAGTTGCAATGTTTTGTATAATAGTAAGAAATTTGTTGCTCATTGTAACTAATGCAAATAAAATAAAATTACTAAGAACTGCAGTGCAATTTCTTCGCAAAGAAGATCCGACAAAAGAAAAAGTTTTATCTTGTGGCAGTGCAAAAAATTTTGAACCTAAATTTATAAAAAAATTTTTATCTAAAAACTTGTACCGAAATATCAGTAAGATAATCAGTCAGTCACTCACTCAACATGTCAGTCAATAAGTCACTCGCCCTGTCCATCAGTCAGTCAGTCAGTCAGTCACTCACTCACTCACCCTGTCAGTCAGTCAGTCAGTCATTCAGTCAGTCACTCACTCACCCTGTCAGTCAGTCAGTCAGTCAGTCACTCACTCACCCTGTCAGTCAGTCAGTCAGGCAGTCAGTCAGTCAGGCAGTCAGTCAGTCAGTCAGTCAGTCAGTCAGTCAGTCAGTCAGTCAGTCAGTCACTCACTCACCCTGTCAGTCAGTCAGTCACTCAGTCAGTCAGTCACTCACTCACCCTGTCAGTCAGTCAGTCAGTCAGTCAGTCACTCAGTCAGTCAGTCAGTCAGTCAGTCAGTCAGTCACTCACTCACTCACTCACTCACCCTGTCAGTCAGTCAGTCAGTCAGTCAGTCAGTCAGTCAGTCAGTCAGTCAGTCAGTCAGTCACTCAATCACCCTGTCAGTCAGTCAGTCAGTCAGTCACTCACTCACCCTGTCAGTCAGTCAGTCAGTCAGTCAGTCAGTCAGTCAGTCAGTCAGTCAGTCAGTCAGTCACTCAATCACCCTGTCAGTCAGTCAGTCAGTCAGTCACTCACTCACCCTGTCAGTCAGTCAGTCACTCACTCACTCACTCACTCACTCACCCTGTCAGTCAGTCAGTCAGTCAGTCAGTCAGTCAGTCAGTCAGTCAGTCAGTCAGTCAGTCAGTCAGTCAGTCAGTCAGTCAGTCAGTCAGTCAGTCAGTCAGTCAGTCAGTCAGTCACTCACCCTGTCAGTAAGTCAGTCAGTCAGTCAGTCAGTCACTCACTCACCCTGTCAGTCAGTCAGTCAGTCAGTCACTCACTCACCCTGTCAGTCAGTCAGTCAGTCAGTCAGTCAGTCAGTCAGTCACTCACTCACCCTGTCAGTCAGTCAGTCAGTCAGTCACTCACTCACCCTGTCAGTCAGTCAGTCAGTCAGTCAGTCAGCCACTCACTCACCCTGTCAGTCAGTCAGTCAGTCAGTCAGTCAGTCAGTCAGTCAGTCAGTCAGTCAGTCAGTCACTCACTCACCCTGTCAGTAAGTCAGTCAGTCAGTCAGTCAGTCACTCACTCACTCACCCTGTCAGTCAGTCAGTCAGTCAGTCAGTCAGTCACTCACCCTGTCAGTCAGTCAGTCAGTCAGTCACTCACTCACCCTGTCAGTCAGTCAGTCAGTCAGTCAGTCAGTCAGTCAGTCAGTCACTCACTCACTCACCCTGTCAGTCAGTCAGTCAGTCAGGCAGGCAGTCAGTCAGTCACTCACTCACCCTGTTAGTCAGTCAGTCAGTCAGTCAGTCAGTCAGTCAGTCAGTCAGTCAGTCAGTCAGTCACTCACTCACTCACTCACCCTGTCAGTCAGTCAGTCAGTCAGTCAGTCAGTCAGTCAGTCAGTCAGTCAGTCAGTCAGTCAGTCAGTCAGTCACTCACTCACTCACCCTGTCAGTCAGTCAGTCAGTCAGTCACTCACTCACTCACCCTGTCAGTCAGTCAGTCAGTCAGGCAGGCAGTCAGTCAGTCACTCACTCACCCTGTTAGTCAGTCAGTCAGTCAGTCAGTCAGTCAGTCAGTCAGTCAGTCAGTCACTCACTCACTCACCCTGTCAGTCAGTCAGTCAGTCAGTCAGTCAGTCAGTCAGTCAGTCAGTCAGTCAGTCAGTCAGTCAGTCACTCACTCACCCTGTCAGTAAGTCAGTCAGTCAGTCAGTCAGTCACTCACTCACCCTGTCAGTCAGTCAGTCAGTCAGTCAGTCAGTCAGTCAGTCAGTCAGTCAGTCAGTCAGTCAGTCAGTCAGTCAGTCAGTCAGTCAGTCAGTCAGTCAGTCAGTCAGTCACTCACCCTGTCAGTAAGTCAGTCAGTCAGTCAGTCAGTCACTCACTCACCCTGTCAGTCAGTCAGTCAGTCAGTCAGTCAAGCCGTAAATCTTGTTGAAAGCGAGTTACGCAGTTAATTCTTGTACGCAGGATTGCATCGCAGTCAAACTGCCACAGTGCCTCAGAATCCTGAGTTGTAGTGTAATCATATATTCTGCTTCTAATTGGGAGCTTTCTTGCCGGCCTTGAAACAAATTTTGGGGACTTAAAAAACTGCTACTGGTAGCTGTAAGCTAATTAACTACAGTAAACTACCTTAATGAATTGTTCCGTAGTTACCGCCGCATCCTGCTGCGATGAGGCCCAGGTTTTAACGAAGGTTGCTTGCGTGTGTGGATTTCTTTTGGACGTAGTTTTTTTAGGCAACTCAGGTGCCCTCAATCCAGAGAGACCTCCCGCAATTCCCAATTGCGTTAACTAAATTTCTATCTTTTTAAGTATTTTCTGCATACCAGGTCATCTATTTTTCATAACGTTTTAAGAACCTCGTCCAACGGAATTTTTCTGAACTTGGCTGATGCAAAAACTATACAAGCTTTAGCTAAAACCAACTGCTACCCATTTTTTAACGTATTTCCTACTAAAACAGGTAGGCTGGGCATTTGTCCCGGCTTCACTGACTCAGTAACGCTGGTCTCAAGAAGTTCGTGCCAACAACTAAAAAGCCACAGTCAAAGCCAGAATCCATGCTTAGTTTAACCCTTTAAGGAGTGAAAGCGCTTGCTCCGTTGTATGTACGATAGTGTGCTAATAGTCTTGTTTGAAACAAACTGCGGCTGGGTCAACCCTTACAAGCAACATGATGTCAGCATTGTGTTTCAGTACTGGCACGCCGAAAGGATGCAAGATCGTAAAAAAAATTGGCTTTAAAGATCAATAGATTAACCAGTGGTTAAAATAATTGAAAAATGTTAATCACGATAAGGGTCAGGATTAGAGCTGATTTGTTTATTATTCGTTACGAGTTGAGTAGCGAAAAAACAAGATCGTTGGTCTAAAAGATAGTTAAAAAAAATTGAAAGCTAAAATCAAAGAAAATACCAATAACCAGTATTACATTGAAGTTTTGAAGTTTCTAGAGATTTTCAGAACTACAGAAAATTTGCAACAAGTTACATATAGCTAAGATCATCAATGAGTAGAAGGCAAGAGGGGGCTTCTGGGACAGAAATTTTCGCGTCCATCATAGTCTACATTCTTTAAATTTAATATGCCCACACAAATGGTTAAAAATAGGGGGGTCAACTTTCACGGACAAGCGTCTATCACAATCTAGATTCTTTAAATCAATTATGCCAGCATTAATAATTAAAATTAGGCGTTGACTTTTACGGATAACCATTCAACATAATCTAGATTCATTTAATTTAGTTAATCCCACAGAAGTCGATAAAAAAATCACACAGAAAAATTTTTGGAGCAGTAATGATTCAAGCAACTATAACGCTACCTATTTTCCGGAATTATTAAGTATATGGACTGGTACTAACGACAATCGTAATCGTCGGAGATTGTGAACATTCTAGAATTTTCTAAAGGGAATCCCATGGCTACAAATACCTCCCTGCCCGTGCCTCTGCCTCTGCCCTACCTTCCTGCCCCTGCTCAAAGCTTTACATTTCTGTATCGTGTGAGTTTCGGTAATCGTTCGTGTCTAAAACATGGATAGCTCTGATGTTGTTAATATCCAAGAGTGCCTTCGCGAGCTCCGCCGTAAGGATACAACTTCGCTTACGCTTGCTGTGGACAAAATGTCGGCTCAAGATAAAAGCGTTCTTCAGCGTATACTTTCGCAGCTGACGTCGCAGGCTGCTGATGCGAAGAAGACAGGCGAAAAAAAACAAAAAAAAGAAAATAACGAAGCGGCGGCCAAGTTCATCGCAAGGCTAAAAGCGTGGCTTTCGTTAGTCAGAAATGAAGAAATCGTTATCAAGACGAATTTTCAAGATTGTAATGAACTTTTGAATCAGCGATATGATGACGCAAACGAGGAAACATTGTTTTCCAAACTAGGCAATCTGCATTCCTTCATCATGGATGTAGAGATTTTGAAGTCTATTGCTGTTTTCAAGCAAGGAGAAATCATCGACAAGCTGAAGGAGAAGTTCGAACACAGCCTAATGCAGGTGAGTGTCACTAATTTGTCACTATAGCTCCATAGTTACTGCTCTCTTATTTTATTTATTATGCTGAATTATTTTTTATATTCACTTTCTCCATTACCAGGTGGCTAGCAAAATGGACATGCCGCTAAACTATGTGGAGCGTGCTTCAAACTTCCACCGCTTCGTCGAGCAATACCCAATGTTACTTTTTTGCGGCTACTCGTACGAGGTCATAATTAAGTATAAGTCGGCCATAATCGACGAGATGAATTGTGACCTCAATTTTGAAGCCAGGCTGGGAGTACAGCCAACGGTTTCGTTTGACTACGAAGAAGAGCGCAAGCAGACAGCGGTTGCCTGTGCGAAATTTCGCCTTAAGACTGAGTAACAGCTGACGTGAACTAAATAGTGAAACATGTTACTGAAATTATTTACATTTTATTAAATAACATGATTCATACATGCAAATGCTTAACATCTTTATGAAAATTGAGAATAAAACTTTCGCCAAATAAACAAGAAGGCTTATCATCTCTGGAATTACTTTTAACTAAGTCCACAGAATTAATTTATTTACAGCAATCTCAAAGATGAAAGTCAACGCTTGAAATAAATAGAAAGCAGTTTGCTCCAAGCGTTTTAAATGGTTGTTCTGTTGTGTATTGACTAAAACTAATACGAAATTATTAGGTTGTAATTTACGTATACTGCCGCTATAAGTAGTGTAGTTAGACCTCTTTCTAGAACTTTCCATAGGCAATGTATTTCTAGAACTTTCTATAAGCAATGTACTTCTGGAACTTTCTATTAGCGTGCATTTTAAGAACTTTCTAGAACCATAACTACGGACTATAAATAAACGGACGCGAAGCGATCACTAACACCACCTTTCTCTGCCATTTTGGGCCTGCAAATATATCGGTCTCCGATTTACTCATTGACACAACATGTTCAATTAGAGAAATAAAAAAAAAGAATTAAGATTCTTTGCTTACCGCTGTACAGTAGCTTGCACGCAAAATAATTCTGAATTTTCCTTGAATTGTCAAGGAAAATTTAGAAATAAAATACTTTGCTTACTGCCAATAGCTGAATTTACAGTAGCTTGCACGCAAAATAATTCTGAATTTTCCTTGAATTGTCAAGGAAAATTTAGAATTAAAATTCTTACCGTTTACTGATAGTAGCCAACGAAACAATTTTAATAGCAAACATTATTTTACACTACGCCCTCATGCACACGCCCGATTCTCATGTCTTTCAGCAGCATTCCCAACTCCCTGTCCGGCGCGTGCAGTATAAATCCTACCCCCACCGATCTCTCTTCCCATAAACACCCGCCAACCCCCAGCCCTAACTTAGTCTTTCCAAAAATGATTCCTTTAACTAACTTACGCGCAATACTTTCTATAAACCCGCTCGATGCCCCCATATTGTCTAGCCTTTTAAGCATTTCCTTGTCCCACCGATGCTTTTCATTTGGGAAGTCGCGATACTTAATATCATGTTCCATACATACCTCATCAAGTTCATCCACAGGCTCATGACCCGGATTAGGCACATTGTTGGCATCTAATTGAATTTCAAGAGGGTTCAAAGGGCCGCAATACTTATATCCAGGGATTGTCCACCCTTTGCTTGGCTTCGGAAGCTTTTCAATTATTCCGTGAATGTCGGGCATTTTTTTATTTATTTTTTTATTTAAAATAAAATTAAAAAATAATGACTGAGAACAAATTACAAGCAATTTATTACCGGGACGGCGGTTATTTTATCGGAAATAATGCCGTCTCCAAATTAACAGAACTCAGTAAAGAACCAAAACAAATAGTAGAAAAATGGCTGTCTAAACAGGCTGTCTATCAAGTCTATTTCCCACCTGTTAAATTTACAAGACCCCACTTCAACATCTATAAGCCTAACGAGGCGCACCAAGCTGATCTTCTGTTTCTCCCAAACGATTCTGGGTATAAGTACGCTCTCACTGTCATTGATGTAGCTTCGCGTTATAAAGAAGCAAGGCCACTGAAGACAAAACAGTCTCAAGCTGTAGCGGACGCTCTGCAAGACATATACGAAAATTCACCCTTAACCTTCCCACAAACATTGATGACAGACCCGGGTAAAGAATTCATGGGTCGAGTTAAAACTCTAATGCAAAAAAATAATACAAAAATTCGTTACGGTAGAGCCGAGCTTCACAGAGATCAAGCCTTCGTAGAAAGATTTAATCTAACTTTAGCCAAGCGACTATTTACTAAGCAGACAGCAGAGGAGCTCAAACTGAAGAGCGGACAATACTACACCAAATGGAAAGACCAACTCCCAGTAGTAATCAGTCAGCTTAACAATGAAGTTTCTCGCATGACAGGCCTAAAACCTTCAATTGCAATTAAACAAGACAAAGTTCAGCTTAAATCTCCCAATCCACAACAAAAAAAATATCCAAAGCTCCCAGGAGTTTATTCTCCGGAAATTCTCACAAATTCTGAGTTTGTTCGATTCCTTTACCTGCTGGGAGAATTAGAAAAGGACACCAAGAGACGAGCAACTGACCCCTATTTCAGTTTAGATGTACATAAAATAGACAGACACTTTACAACAGCCACCGGTGACTACTATTTTCTGTCTCAAGTCTTTAATCCTAAATCCCCTACAAGATCATTTGCCAGAGCAGAACTTCTCGTCATTCCAAGTGACACAGAAATAAATTGAAAAAATAAAAAAATAAAAATAAAAATGTATACAAAATGATCGAAACCAGAACAGTTAATAAAATTAGCAAAATCATCGACTCTAAACAACCAGGTTTTGTAACTATTAAGGGTATGAAAGTGAAAGTCGATCCGTTACAGCAGCAAATCCATTGTAAAGATTGCAATAACCACACCCACAACCCCCGCAGCATTACAGATGAAAAGACAGGTGGAATTCTGCCCCTCGCTGCACTGATTCCAATCATTGCGGGTGCAGTTGGTGCTGCCGGTGGCGTTGCCGGGGGGGTTGCGACGGCTGTGAAAGCGGGCAATGACAGAGCTCACCAGTTAGAGATGCAGAAAATTGCCCAAGAAAAGGGAGTCACAATTAAGGCGGGTGAAGGATGCCCTTTGGAACCTAATCCCTCGGTAACCGAAAGCATTTCAAAATCCGACATTATTAAAGCCATTATGACATTGCACAAAGCGGGATTTACAATACTCCGGATGTGAAAAGCCAACAATCAGGATCTGATTAATAATACTCAAATTAATCAAAATTTATTAATCCAGAGAAGTTCAAGCAACACGAAGGGTGATCACCCTAAAACATATTTTTTTAATTTTTTTAAAAAAACATGCCAAAAGCAAATTTTGCAAAAAATTCTGTGGACAAATATTTTTCCGAAAATTTTCCGCAGCTTCAAAATCTTTCATTTCAAGCTAAAAGCAAACGGCTTCAAGAACTCACTAGGGAAAAATTCGGTTTAGATCCTGGCTATATTGGCAGCTATGAGAAACAATTGGAAGTAATAAAACAGCTGGAGTCATCAGATCAGTATATCCCAGTAAAAAACCCAGCAGCTGAGCACCAACAGAAAAGCCGCACCCTAGTTAAAAAGTACCAAACTCTCACAGGACTAAATGTGTCTAAATACCCACAGAATAAGCAGGAACAGGATGAACTTGAAAGAATTGTTAACCAAATTGAATCGGAGATGAACCAAGAAGATATTCCATTTGCAAAGAGAACTTTTACTGATCACTATATAGAATATGCTATTCCTGTAAAACCCAACACCAACAACATAAATGGCTTTAGAGATGACATTCAATCAGTTATCGATCACGTGCTTAAAACACGTAAAACATTCAAGCTTCAACTATCGTTTTTAATACAGTTTTATATGCCTACAAGGCCCACCGAATATCTTGATTATTACATGACAACTAAGGCTTCACCCTTTAGTCCAACCGATTCACCAGACCCTTTTCTACAAGAAATTACTAAAAAGATTGACGCCTTTACATCAAGAGGTTCTGGCTGGGTTGTTACTGGGATTCAAAAAGTCTCAGTCATGATTTATAAATTTGATCCTCTTAAAGCTTCCTCTTACCTGGAGTTACCAACAAAGCTCGCCAGTAAAAAGGCTTGTGTCAACGTAAAGAACTATGATAACTGCTGTGCTTTGTGGGCGGTTTTATCAGCATTATTGTACGACAAGGATCGAGCCCATCCTGAAAGAACTTCCCATTATAAGACGTACTTTGACGAGTATTTTACCAAGTGTATCAGCAAAGGAATATTATTTGAGAAAGGAGGTTTAGCAGTCTCTCAAATCCCCAAACTAGAGGAAGTGTTTAATAATAAAATCAGAATCACCGTATTCGAGTGGAATGAAAGCAAAGAGAAAGTTGAAATTGTTAGGAGTAGCAAGAATATTCTAGACGAAGACCCGACCCGACACCCAGCAGCCAGGCGCATAGAAGTCGATCTTCTCATAATTGGAAACTTACAGTCTGAGGCTCATTATGTTTGGATTAAAGATCTTTCTAGGCTTCTCCACAAGCAAATGACAAACCACAAAGAAGCCGTATCTATCTGCAGATTGTGTCTTAAGTATTATTGTGGTGGTAAAGAAAGTCGGGAGGCAAAACTCACAGAGCATGAACTCACCTGTGAGGACCATCCAACTAACTGCTCTCTACCGATGGGCAACCAGAAGTATTTACGGTTTAAAAATTACCACAAGATGGAAAAACTTCCCTTTATTGTATTTGCCGACTTTGAATGCTCATTCATTAATAACAAACACATCCCAAATTCAGCAGCGTACGTTTGCATTGGAAATATTGATTATCTTGGAAATACCGGTATTATAGAGTATAACCATTTCTTCGGTGAAGACTGCATTAAAAAATTTATATTCAGAATGTTAGAGCTGCGTAAAACATTAAGCTCAGTCACTCCTGCGCCAATAAATATGTCAACTCAAGATGAACTCAATTACCAATCGGCAACCCGGTGTTACATATGCAAAAAGCCATTTGATGACAACCTAAAGAATCCAAAAGTTAGAGACCACTCGCACTTTGACGGCCATTTCCGCGGTGCCGCACACAACACCTGCAACCTAAAGTTAAAAAATAATGTCCACGACTTAAATGTTTTTATACATAATGCGCGCAATTACGACCTGCACCTAATTGTTGAAAGAATAGGTGAAATAGAGGGCATTAACCTTGACTGCATAGCAGAGAACAAGGAAAAGTTTAAATGCCTCAATATTAAAGAAAATGGAACGTCCACAAGTGGCGCTGTAAAAATCAAGGATACTTATCAATTTCTTCAATTATCCCTAGAAGATCTCGCAAAAAATTTAACAGATGACCAATGCGTCTATACAAAAAAACTGGCGAAAATCTTAGGTAAGGAAGATTCAGATCCCGAGTCTTTCAAACTACTCAGAAAGAAAGGTTACTACCCTTATGAATATGTGACGGGGTCGCCCACCGCTGAAAATCCTGTTTTTAAAGGCGAACTTCCACCAAAAGAGAAGTTCTACTCACATTTAAAAATGACTGAACTCACCGACGAAAAATATGAGCACGCGCAAGCAGTCTACAAACACTTTAACTGCAAAAACTTCTTTGATTACCACTTAATATATCTTTACACTGATGTTTTTCTTTTGGCTGATGTATTTCAAACCTTCAGAAACACCTGGTACACAGCATATGGTCTTGATCCTGCGCATTTTGTAAGTTTGCCCGCCACCAGCTGGGAATCGCTACTTAAAATGAAATGGGATGAAAACCCAGACTGGTATATCGAATTACTAACCGACATTGACATGTACAATTTTATAGACACAGCGAAAAGAGGCGGCATATCAATCTGCGTGAACAGACATGCAAAAGCCAACAATCCGTATCTCGAATCTTATGACCCAACAAAACCCACAAATTATATCGTTTATTTAGACGCCAACAATCTCTATGGATGGGCAATGAGTCAAGACTTACCCATAAGAGATTTCAAGTGGACTCAACAATTCGAACCCGACTTTTCTACTCCCGCCTTCTATGAAGTTGACGTTACAATTCCCGATGAACTCCATGATCATTTTTCTGACTTTGCGCCATTCCCTGAGAATATTAACTGTCCGAAAATTATCGAACACATGGATGGCACTTGGAGCCTGTCTACAGAAAATGAACACACCACTAAACTCACCCAAAACCTACACAACAAGACTCGCTACAAAATTCATTATAAGCTGCTACAATATTTCTTATCCTTAGGCTGTAAAGTCACACACATACATAGGGCACTCAAATTCACTGAAGAGGCCTGGATGAAATCCTACATAGAAAAGAACACCCAGTTCAGAGCCAAAGCAACCAACAACTTTGACAAGGATCTGTTCAAGCTGGCAAACAACTCTGTATATGGCAAGACTCTTGAAAATGAGCGCAACCGCACGAATCTAAAACTCGTCACCGTTCATGAGCGTGACATTATTCAGAGAAATATTTCTAAACCGACATTTAAACAACTTCACATCTTTAACGATAACCTAGGGGCCATACTCTTTTATAAAACGAAAGCAACACTCTGCAAACCTATCTTTACAGGTGTCACTGTACTTGATGAATCGAAGCGTCTTATGTACAGTTTCTTCTATGACATGAAACGACAATATGGGGATCGGAGCTCAGGCGACACTCGCGTAAAACTTCTTTACACTGACACTGACTCCCTAATTCTAAACATTCAGACTGAGGACATCTATCAGGACATGCTTGAACAAAACCGGGGCCCCCAAAACCCTTATGATTTGTCAGAGTATCCAGAATCATTTAAAACTTTGAAAGGTGATCAAGTGATTGACCCATCCAATAAAAAAGTAATTGGTAAAATGAAAGATGAAAAGGCAGGTGACATCATCTCTGAGTTCATCGGTTTGAGATCCAAATCCTATTTTGTAAAGTGTGGTGAAAGCGGTGTAATTAAGAAGTCCAAGGGAATTCCGAAACATGTAGTTAAGAACTCTCTACATGAAGAAGCCTACAGAGATGCCCTGTTACATAATAAGAAAACTACACATGAGTTTGTGAAGTTTCAGTCTAAGAACCATGATGTTTTTACAATAACCCAGAAAAAAATAGGCCTGTCAGGCGCAGATAATAAGAGATTTTACCTCGACAATATTACGAGTCTTCCATTTGGGCACTGGAGGCTAAAAAGCGTAGGTTGAAGTATAAGGTTTAAAAACGTAGGCTGAATTTAAAAAAAAATGACAAAAAATAATGACGACAAATATTTTTCTGGAACAGTTGGCCAAAGAACTAAAAATCCCAAACTTTAGAGGCGTCTTTATGAAGGATACATTACCTGAATCCCACACATTGAAAGAATGTGGCATCATGAACTTTGACACTGCCGAGAAACCAGGGTCTCACTGGGTTTGCTGGGTGATTGATCCAAACAGAAAGCATAAGTACTACTACTTTGATAGCTATGGGACGGCTGTTCCTGATGAGCTAAGGGAATATATGGAAGCTCGGTCGACACTCGGAAATAACAACAAGGAACCTCCAAAAATATACCGCTCAGACTTTATTCTCCAGGGGCTTAGCAGTGATATCTGCGGTGAGCTGTGTATGACAGTTTTATATGCAATGACTAAGACTCGAAAAAGCTACAGGGAAATCATTTTAAGTTTAAATGTTTGAATTCTGTTTTTTTATTTTTTTTAGTTTTTCTTCGAAGCGTGTTTGATTGCATAGTTTTTGAAGACAGTTTCGATATCATTTCTCAATTGGCTCATGTCATCAATGCTATTCAAATTCAGACGTACATGCTGCTCACTAAGCTGCTCATAAAGTCTTTGAATGCTTTGAAACTCATCCTCTGAAATGAACTTGTCTTCTATTGCTTTTGAAATGTACCCGGTGACTGCCGACTGGATGCTTTTCTGTTTTGCGTGCATTTCCTGCAGATGCTTTAGCTTCTGGCGTCTGTTTCGAGTTAGAGCTCCTGTAACCGCTGAAATGAGACCACACGAGGCCCCAATAATTCCAAGTGGAACAGCGACTGGTGCGGTGATAATGGGAAGTGTAGAAACAGCAGCTGCAGATCCGCTTATAATTGACACTGACCCGAGAACCATATTAATATACTCGAAAGCTTGACACTGGCTGTTGAAGCGTTTCAGTTTTTTAGAGTTTTTCATAAGGGCGGTTTCAATGTCATTTCGCATTTTCTGAATCTCTACAAGTCGGAACTGTTGAGAGTTGCAGGTAAAAGTTTTGATTGTTGGATAGAGATTTGGCGCACTAGGTGCCATAGGTGGGTCATACAGAGAATCATTTTCGGCCATTTTTTATAGGTAAAAATTTTTTTTCTATTTTACGATCGGGCGTCTTCAATGTCAATGTCAGGGAGATTGTGCTGTCGTTCCAGGCGACTAATTCGTCTCAAAGTTTTCCCCCACTTGTTATAAATTCTATCCAGATAGAGCGTATGCGTGGCAACATCTCTTTCTATCTTTTTTATTTTTGCTACATTTTGATTAATGGTTGTTCTCCAAGCGGTAAATAAGGCATCAGTCTCAGCTTGTGAATAGGAATCAAGGATGTCTCGCTTTTTATTAATCGCTGTTCTTATAGCAATGTCTTTTGCATTGATTTCCGATCTGAGAGTTTGAGCTAGAGTCTCAACGATGGCGGTCAGCTTTGCTATTTTTGCCCGCAAGTCTTCAATGTTTATTTGATGATGGTGTGCTGACCGTTCCAATGGTTTTAAGCGGCCTTTGATTGGTCCGATCTCCGGGATTTTTTCGTCAACGTTAATGTAGCGCCTGTCAAGGAAAGCAAGCGAGTGTGCAGTGGAGCCACTAGTAGATTCGCCAGCAAAGTTTATGGACATTTTTGTTTGTTTTTTTTTTAATTACGCTACTGTTCTTTTCTCTTTGTTAATCATCACGAACTGATAAGGTTTATTCCACTTCTCAAAGCATAGGTTAACAAATTCTTCCTGCGATACCTTTCGACCATCGTCCTTTCGATCAAATGCAGGTTTAGTAAAATGGGCAGGAGCAATCACCTCGTTACTTAACCTCTTCAGTCGGTCTTGCGGTATGGTTGGGAACAAGAGGATCAGATTGCAGTTCCCACGAATAGTTTTGTTTGGCAACTCAAACCAGTTTTGGGTAATATAGATTACATTACAGTTGTTGTGTCGACCCCTGGTGAAATAGTTTTCAATTTGCTTCTGGGGCCCTGTCATGCAGTCATCAAAGACAATCAAGTGCTTCCTTCCCTTTTCCAGTTCATCAGGCTGAGGGAGAAGTTTAGTTTTAGGATCAATTTGCGGGTCCCCATATGTGAACACTTTAATGTCGTGCCACTTTTCATTATCTGGGATATGGCTAGCATATTCTCTGGCGACAATTTCTGGATCACTTGGCAGCTTGGATTGGTTATTAAAACACTGAATGATATGCTCCTTTTTAAGTTTGTTCTGTAGACCTGCAATCAACATTTTATACTCATCTTGATACAGAGTGGGTGAGTAGATGTGCAGTGTGTCATAGTCAAGAAATCCTGGTCTCAGAAGCATGTTGAAGATTCTAAATGTCTTCCCTGAGCCTGATTCTCCAACAACAATACATCTGAAATGACCAGGAATTCCCTCGTTATGATTAAATTTGATTTGGTTCCGAGTCCAATGAGGGTTGAAGTCATTTGAAAAATCCATTTTAAAGTAAAAATTAAAATAAAAAAAACAACATGAATTTCGCTGGCGTCGTAAATCAACCTTCCAACACTTACAAGCTGTCGTTCCTAGATTCTAGGTACATCAACACAGACGAAATCACAAGACAAGACATTTCGCAAAACGCAAAACTCAGTGACCTATCAAAACGTATACAAGCCCTAGAATCGGAGAATTCTGCATTGAAATCAAGGGTCACTACGCTAGAATCGGAGATAAATCTCCTGGAAATAAGGACAAATACCCTGGAACCGCAGACAAATGCCCTAGAATCAAAGGCGATTGCCTTGGAACGCCGAATGGCAAATCGCCTTGAGTTCACGGCCGCGGACCGTAAGGGCATCGCCGACGCGGCAGTAGAAAGCAACTGTGTAAAAATACATTCGGCCTTTATATTTTCTGCACTTATGGACGCAATATCGGCGCTACAGATAAAGACATATGGTCATGAAAAACAATCCTGGACAACTTTGTTACACGAAATAAAAAATTTGAAACGAGGCAACCGTGGCAGACCGTCTTGCGATTCGAACACAAACCTTCCCAAATTTACTTTAACAACGTTAGTGTCTCTGGCACTGGGTCCATAACCGGTGCGTGTGTGTGTGTGTGGTTTTTTTACTTATATATGTCTTTTTTGCAAGACGTCTTGTACCCCCACATGTCTTTTACCCCAAGAAAGCACCCGTGAAACTCCTACCTTAGTCATATTTAAAACCGCTGCCCTTTTTAAGATCGGCTCTCATCTTAGCATAAACGGATGGATCAATGCTATCAGCGCTTGGTGCCAATGAATTTGGTGCCAATGAATTTGGTGCGAGTGGTTGACCGTCATTTATAGTGTCCTTGATCTTCTTCGCAGCTGTGACTACACTTCCCACCGCCTGGGCCCCGACCTCGGCAGCATTTTTAATATTTTCCTTGTTCTCACTGATGACTTTGAAAATCTTTGCCCCCCGGGCGATCAAATCAGCAATACCGTTACCCGATCGCTCTTTTCTTGGATAATGACCTGCTGGAAAAAGTCCAGATCCTCTTTTAATGAGCTTTAATTCATTCTCATCGTAGTATTTAGGGACGTCTTTTTCGAAGATTAGTGGCATTTTTTATCTGGGAAAAAAATTATCTTTTATTGAACCTTGAAAGTAAAAGTTCTCTTGCTCTTTTATCGATGTACTTCTTTTGTAGCATTTTATCAAGAATGTGAACAAACTCTTTTCTATTCTCATCCTTTAAACCTGTCTTTGCTGCTCCTAGGAGAACAACTAGCCGCTTGTAAACTTCAGGCATCCCTGTGCCGGTACTTGCAGCTGATGTGTCTGGTGATGTCTCTGGTGATGTCTCTGGTGATGTTTCTGGTGAACTAATGTCTTGCCTTCGTGTGAAAACTCTGTTTGAAATTCGCTGCATTCTATCTGGCGAGAATTGTTCTAGATGCCTCCATACTTGTGGATTTCCCGTTTTGTAATTAGCTACTTGAGTTGGATCTGCTGTCTCAAGTTGAGAGAGTACATCTTCTTCTGTTAATTTTTTAGGGCTTTGTTGCTGTTGAGGGGTCTCTTGATGCTGAGAGAGTTGTTTTTGCTGTTCGAGGTAATTTATGACTTCTAGCTGATCTGGCAGGTCGAACCATTGTTTAAAGTGCTTATACTTTCTAAAGCTGTTCAGGTCGACCCCATTGTCATGTAAAAATTTGAGTATGTCAGGGACTTTAAGGATGTCTATGTCTCTTTGTAAAGCAAAAGTCACCAGATCTTTATAATTTTGTAGCTGTTTCGCAGAAATAGTTTCTTGATTTTTAGTCATGAAGTTGAGCAATACTTGGGTGAAAGCAACTTTCTTTGAGGTGTTTTCTCCTTCCCCGGCCGCGCCTTCTTTGATGACTCCAATACTTTCTTTCGTTATCTCAAGATGATAATCCACACGATCAGTAGAAATATTTTTACGCCAGACACTAACACCAAAGACGAGTTTGCCTTCATATTCTACTGGCCCAAAGAAGTTATCTGTTACTTTTAATTTTTGCTGAGATGCTTGAGGAGACGTTTCGCCAGATGGAATTTTATTCAGCGTATTCTGAAACTGGCTCTCTTGAATCTCATCAACAGCTTCCTTAACTGTTTCAATGGATTTCTTTGCTTCGGTGTAACCTGGTTTGTGAAACTCAGTGGCGGCTTGGATAAACTCATTGTAGGACTGCTGCTCTTTGTTAATTAACCCAGTGACTCGTTTTTCAGCTTCTGCGAGCTTCTCTAAGTCAGAGATGTAATGAGAATTTTTTCGCTTCATTTTTTAATTTTAATTTTTAAACTAAAAAAATGAACGATCCTCTGACGCCAGTTTTCTATAAAATCAACAAGCCTATCTTGAGTGATGACAGCACAATCAAAGCGACTCAAGTAAGAGTCCCCAGTCATGAAAATCAGAATGAAACTAATTTGGGCCCCGGTCAAACGCTAACATTTACTTACACTGGGTGTTCATCTCTGGTCAGCGTTCACAGTCTAAGGAGCGGGTTTTACATGACATTCCAATACAAGACTAAAGGCGGTACAAATGCTGCTGGTGCTAATACTGACAAGCATGACGCTGATGTCACGCTAATCAGCAACTTCTGGGCCTACATGTTTAAGGAGTTTAGCGTGTCGAACGGGAGTACAGAGCTGGAGAGAATTGCCAACTTTGGTGTAGTGTATGACACTCAATTGTCTCATTGAAAACCCAGATTTTATTCAACTTGGTAGCGGCGCTGGCTTCATCCCTAATGAGGAGAAAGGAGACGTAAATGATTCAGGTTATACAAAGAGAAAGGGGAGATATAACTATGCATTGACGGGTGCTGATGAATGGCGCAAAGAATCCTAAGTATAGAAATGTAGATATATTTAGTACCTTTGAGATTCATGAGCGGGTTCTGCAATACTTTTAATCGCCTGACCAGCAACTTTAGCTACACATTTAGGCTTACCAGGGACGATCGCAACAGGAGTGTTTGGACAGGAGCTGAGCATACTAGTAATGGAAGTTAAGCTAGCGGGAGTTGAGCTGTACTTGGAACTCATTGAACCAAAGACAGCACTGAAAGCTGAATATTTGAAGGCTATTGAAAAAGACATTGATGTTGCTTACACAGCTTACATGTGCAGGGATGAACGCAATGAAAGAAGGCAACAGATTTGTATTAAGGAGGGTTCTTGCAGCAACCCAAGGTACATTATTGTCAGTTTGAGAGATCCATTAACTATAAGTCGTTATGGACATGGAAATGTGCGAACAATTCAGCATGAAATCAGTGATAATCTTTACCCGCCAATGCCACAGAATGGAGATTTTGCAACAAACAAAATTAGTAAATTTTACTGCGAGCTGGTTGACTTAGCCGTAAAGGAGAACAACGGAATCGCCATTACGGCATGGCAGTACAAGACTCTTTTCCCCATTTTCGGTGCAGACGTGTCGGCCAGGCAAATGCCTACTGACAACAGTCCGGTGAATATTGTGACCACTATCGACAGAAGTAAGGATACACCCGTTGACCTTTTTATCATCTATGCATTTGAGAGGAAAATTAAGCTGAACATGATTAATAATTCTTCGAGTAAGGTTTAAAATATTTTTTTATAAAAAAATGGAAGCGATTGCTGAAAGACTAAACAATATCGTGTCGCATTCGAAGGAAAGTATCCCAATTACAATAACTGGTCGACTTACAGATTCAAGTGGAACTTTTATTGAAAAACTTGAGCAACCCATTCGTCTGGACCCAGAGGCAAACTACCATGTTTATCTCAATGACTTTACTGGCTGGTCAAATGTCCCCAACGTGACAGAAAAGAATAACATGTTTTATTACAAATGGAAACAAATTGGAGGCGAAGTGAAAGAATTTCCGGTTAAATTCCCTGTGAGCACACAGAGCGTGGATACTTATAATTACTTTCTGGAGAACGTTTTTACCAAAAGGGGGCATTTTGAAACTCCTGATGCTAGCAAACCCGAGAATAAACTATTTCCTGTCAAATTGTCCTATGATCTCACTGTAATGAGAGTGGTTATGCAAGTTCATAAAGACGCAGAGGTGGAGTTTAAAGATGGCACCTGGTATCGAGAGTTGGGATTTGAAAAGAAAGTTTACAAGGCGGAAACTGCAGCTCCACCCACAGCTCCTTCGCCGGGGGCGGTTATGTTGAGCCGCCAGCCAGCACGCGGTTTATTTATGGCAGAAAATATCGCAGACATTGTTAAAAGTTTGAACATTTTGATCCGAAGCAATCTCAGTCTGGACTGGGTCTTCAAGGGAAAGCGAACAAATATTTTGTACAATATTTCTAACTCTGTTGCTGGTGGACAGATGATTGTTGAGAAGCCCAATCCAGTAAAAAGAGTTGTGCTCTGTAACAAAGAAATTAATGAAATATTGCTACAGTTTGAGACCGAGGATGGAGAAGCTGTTGATTTTAACGGCGAAGAGTTCGCAATGACAATTATCATTGAAAGAATGTGAGAAAAAAATAAAAAAAAACAAATTACAACTGATTAATAATTTCAGCGAAGTTGTAATAGCTGTCGTAATCACCAATAATCACCCCGTGCAAACGGTACCAGTGAGTCTTAACTGCCTGATTAAGATTCGGAATAGTTAGTGGGACATTAGGCCAATATTTTTTCATATAAAATTCACATTCCCATTTGCAACGATACCGAGACTTGAACTGAGGGTGAGATTTTTCGTAGTAAGATCCTGGAGAAACGGTCGGAAACATTTTTTTATTGAAAATTAAAAAAAAAATTTTTGGGTGAGTACCCCGATCAGCGCATAAATAGGGTGGATAACCAGGGTTTTAATCCCAGTGTCCTAGAAGCCCCATTAATAAAAATGTCAAAAACATCTCGAGGATATGAAAAATAGCAATTTTTTTTCTGTCCCAGAAACCCCATTTGTTAATTGCCTGGAATAATAAATTTAGGCTAAATTTTATGTCCTGGGGGGAAAAGCATTTTAAGAGGAGGCCCCCCTCTTTTTTCAAGTAGTCGAGGATATGTTAGTTATTGGTAGGCATATATGTAAAATGTCGAATTTTTTGTCCCAGAAGCCCCCTCTTGCCTTCTACTTCAATGAGATTCAAATAGTTGCGTTTTAAAATATAAATTAAAATGTTATTTACTACGAGCTAACTTAATAGGAACTGTTAGCCTCAGGCAAAACGGAATTTCCACAACTTAAGCGCGTGTTCCCCTCCGAAGTTGCCGGCAAAGCTACTCGGGATGCTGGAGTACTGAAACATCGAGCAGTTGCGGTCGCCGTCCGAGAACACAAAGTAGCGACAGAAAGCATTGTCTCGACACAGCATGGCGCACTCGATAAAGTAACTGGCGGTCTGGGTGGCCATGTACGGCTGAGTAGCTGATGGCGGAACGAAGCTGGGCCGCGTTTCCTGAACGAAGCCAGCCGTGTCGGCGCCCTCGGGTACAAATGAAATCGATTCGGTACTCGCTTTGATTGACTGCCTGGACTATAAGCTGAAATTCTACAGCTGACTCACCAGCAAGAATGTCGATCTCGCACAGGTGAAAGGAGAAGTCAGTTTCTCCTGTGATGCTCTGGTAGGTGGTAACGTTCTTGTAGATTGCAAAGTACCTTCCAGGCACCGGCTTCAGACAGGTGAGGTTGATGGGGTTTCCGTCGACCATGGGAGTCCCGCCATAGAAGGCGCACAGGTTGAACAGGTCCTTGTTGAAGGTCGTCCACACAGAGGGGTTCGATGAGACAACTGCATGTGAAGTTTAAAAATCCTCTGATGCAATTTTGGCATCTTTAAATGTGTCTGCCTCAGCTGAGATACTCGTAAAAAATAAAGTCACTAACCAACGTTCAGCTGAGTAGCTCTGTCCACTACGAATGTTAAATGATCTTTTCGGTTCCACAATACGGCACCAGTAACGACATAGACTTGCTGCATGTCCAACATCCACCACGGTAGATTATCGTTTGGTTCGGTGTGAAAGCATTGAGTGCCGGAAATCCATTCCCCGTTTGTATTGCCGTCGTTGCCCAGCAATGGGGTGTATGACCCAAGACTTGACGACATTTTTGCGGCAAGATTCTTTGGTACAAAAATCGTCTTTTCTCCGCTAGCTGAAGGTTGGATAGATACTTATCTAGAAAAAATAAATTTAGCATTCAAGAATAGCAATTTGACTCAATAACTCACCAATACCAGAAATTGCCGCCAGTAAAGCACCCACAAAAATTGTAGTTAGTGTCAAATTGGCCGAATGCAACTTCATCTTTGTTGCTGTTCAGAGAAAACTAAGAAGATGTTTCAAAGAAAAAATCCACTGCGCGAGTTAAAGGCCTTTATACATGGTGTTTTATTGTCCAATAGAACTGCAGATCCCATAAGTAATGCAATCAAACTCTTATTCTGCTGCTTGGTGATTTCTTATTGGTTTTTAAGTCATTGCAAACGTCATCGTAAACCAATAAACAGACTCCAATTATTACTGAACTAAATCTAGAGCACTTGTGCGCAATATTACGTATTTACTCAGTAAATTAGGCCTGAAAATTTTTGAGCCGTAAGGAAGAGGGGAGTTTTAGTTTACCTACTGTAAATTAGGCAATAGAAAAAAGAATTTACGGGAAAATTTTGCCTTGCATGATGCAGACAAATGCTCAATGCGAATTTTTCAAGTTCCCTGCCTGTTGATTATCTTTGAAATGATGCAGGGGGCTTTAAAAACTGCTTTTTTCTTCTTACATCCTCTCATTCGTTGCAATCTCGTTTTGCTTTTAATGCTTTTAATGATGTCCTAATGTATGCTACAAAGCAAACGTGAACTTACTAAAATCATTCAAAATGCATCGACTGGGCAATAAAAATTGTCGAGAGAAGTACGTCACACATGTTTCAACAAATATAACCTAACCTGGCGCAAGTATGGAAGCAGCGAAGTAGAGCTTCGATGTCTCCTCACGTGGACCTCACGTGCACGTTTTTTCCTCTGCTTTTGCTGCTGCTGAATGCACACTTCTTTAGGCCTGCATTTAGCTCGTTTACCAAAGATGTGGACTAAGGCTGGGTTGTTTTATTCCCAAGCCAGTATAGAGTATTGTAAAGTATAAAAATTATAAACTGCTTTTCAAACAGCTATGAAGCCTCAACACCTTGCAGGGCCAACTATTTGTCGCGCTCAAGTGGCTGCTGAAGAAGGCCGTCCGCCACAACGGTTTTAAGTCGTATCACGCTAAAACAGTCACCTTTCAAATGATCGATGAGACACCCGTTGAGCAGTGGAACAGTACAAATCTTGTCCATCTGATCAGACGCTCCCTACAGATTCTGCTCGACGGTGTGGAGAGCGCGCGTAGGTCGGGCAGTGCCGATGGTCGCATCATGGACCACTTCTTCTTGAGCGATGCCTCGGTTTACTTGAGAGGCGTGGATATCAGCTCGACGGACAGTGTGAACCAGGGCCTGAATGATGCAGCCGCTGCTCTGAGATCTGCATTGGCCAGCCTGCCGCACCTTCTGATGCAGCCTTAGGCCCGTAGCAGACTCGGGAAAATTTCATTTCCATCCGTTCCTGGTCCTTCCAATTCTATTAGAAAATCTAACTACAGGATCAGAAACTGATGGACTTGTCGAGTATCACGAAATCTACGACATTGTCAAAGAAGCTTTGTGGAGCCTAGCTGATCAATATTACAGCTCTGAGACTAGCGAGCGTCTATCAGAGCTGATTGACAAGCTGCCAGATTGCGCCCGTTCAGCCCGAGAGTGCCTCAGAGCGATGCACTTCATCAGGTTGGGCGATCGAGCGACAGCGCGTCAAGTTGTCATCGATTGCAGATCGACGGAAACCACACGTGGTGGTGGCATCGACTGGGCCGCGGATAAACCTGCAACTGGAGCAACATCGGACTTTGTGTGGCAGCATCTGACAGGCAGAGACTCCGCTTGGAAATTCTGCTTCCTGTTTTACGAGGAACTAACCTACTCATTCTTAACCATTCCTGAGGATCCGTTTCCTCTCGAGTTGGATAATTACGCCAACTTTTTCTACATGAATTTCGAGGCCCTGCTCGAGGCTCTGCACCTTGTACTGATCGATGCAGCTGACGAAACGGCGCAGCATTGGATCAAGGATGTTGCAGTTCGTGCTGACGCGGACCAGCAGGAACTGATCGTGGCTGCCGCAGCCTGACAAGACTGCCAGCTGCTTTGGTTGCTGCGAAGAAACATCACTAGGACTCTTGGCGATGTTCCAGAATGGCTTCAGTTGAAGCTCGAAATGCTTGTCGAGGCGAGTGGATCCGAGTGTAACTGAGTTGTGCGCGTCATGCCAGTGACCAGCCGTGATGATTAATGACCAATTATTAATGGCATGTAGTCTCACTTATCAGAGTCTAAAAAACTTATTAAAAATGGGAAAAATGGGCTCTATAAAGCAAACGGCCATAGTTCATTGACTCATCTCATGCTTCAATTGACACGATGATCTTCATTCTACTGCAGCCAGGCACTCTGATTTCAAATTCTTTCTAGCCTTAAAACTGCTTATCTATCACAGCTAGGCTAAGTGTAATCGTAACCCTTAGAACCATGCCAGGCATGCACCATGTGTATCAATTAATGTATCGATCTACCTGTCTGTCTGTCTGTCTGTCCCTCTGTCTGTCTGTCTGTCTGTCTGTCTGTCTGTCTGTCTGTCTGTCTGTCTGTCTGTCTGTCTGTCTGTCTGTCTGTCTGTCTGTCTGTCTGTCTGCCTGTCTGTCTGTCTGTCTGTCTGTCTGTCTGTCTGTCTGTCTGTCTGTCTGTCTGTCTGTCTGCCTGTCTGTCTGTCTGTCTGTCTGTCTGTCCACCTCACTGTCAGAAAAACAAAGCAATTAATTTTACTTGCCTAAAATCTTTATTTCCTTACTATAGCCATCCTCTATTTGTACTCTGCCATTGTATTTTATTATTTCAGAGCACTGTGGGCACCCTGCAAGTTTTTCGTCTTCAATAGCATGCAAAGGTTATTTTATGCTGTTTTTATAATAATTTTATAGTCGTATTGCATGGATGACTCTTCCCGATGCGGGCATATTAAATTGTTTTAATTGGCAGTCAGCTATCAAAAGTAATACACAAAATTGTAGATGCAGCAAGTCTGCTGCCACGCTTAAAGCCATCACTTGTCATTTAGGTTTAACTTCAGTCCAACTCTACTATTGAGCTGCTGTGCAGGTTTGAGCGAGACAATAAAGACCGCTAAATAATAGACCTCTGGCCAAATCGAACCCTCTTTCCTAATTTAATTGCCTCCCTTAAGTTTAACGCCATCATTTTCAGTAAAATTGCTGAATCAAAGACGTTCTGAAAATATGACGCATTAAACTTACAGAAAAAATGCTAAAGTTTTGAGTGTGTAGTGCTCTGCTCAACTCAACAAAATATTCTTGTGTTCAGTAGCTATTGACACGAAGTCCTTGGCTTGGTGGTTTTACAGATCCATGTGTACGCTCGTAAATCTACATTGCGCTGAATACCGGTATACATCAATTGTACAGTGCTGGATAGTCTCTCAGGTGAATAGAAATGACAATGCCAAAAAAGCAACAGCCAATAAGATGCAACAGTTAATAGGGGACTTTCATCACCATGGCTACAGCCACTGACGCTTATAAAATTTTCCACGGGATAATCCGCAGCTCTTTTAATAAGGAAAAATGCGAAGCGTTTCTTCTCCTACACTGGACTATGATTCCTGAATAGCCATGAAAAATCCAATATCGGCCATGATCTCAACAATCATTTTTATTGCCAGCTGTTTCTGGTTGGTGACAGGTAAGCAACAAGCATACCAACTATAGCCTTTCGAATAGTATAATTGCGTGTAGTCCAGAATAGGGCCTAGCTACAAATACCGGACAGGAATATCTTGCTGAATCATCGCGCGACAAAATATTTCAGCCAACGAGCTGATCGCGGTTGGCAAGAACAAAACCGCTAAGATGTCCACAATGATCCACAATAGCGCAGCTCCGGCTACAATTAATGACGGTGTCACAACCGGCGCGGCCCTCATACACACGGCTGGCGGGGACACCCTGCCATGGGCGAT
>CATNEM010000191.1:110000-135000 GCA_950096795.1 Macrostomum cliftonense
TGAGCTGGCATTCGCCAGTCACGAGTTTGACCTGGGGACCACGCACCTGCTGCAGCACGAGATCAACCTGGAGCCCGGCAGCCGCCCCATCAAGCACAGGCAGCGGACAGTGCCACTGAACTTCAGACAGCAGGTGGACGACAAGATTAGCGAGATGCTGCGTCACGGGATCATCGAGCCGTCATGTAGTCCGTGGGCGAGCAACCTGCTGGTGGTGCGCAAGAAAAACAACGAGATCCGCATCTGCACCGACTGGAGGGCCCTCAACTCGTGCACCGTGAAAGACGCTTACCCGCTGCCGCCGCTGTCTGTCGCTCTGGACGCGCTCACTGGCAGCAGCTGGTTCAGCACGCTCGATCTCCGCCAAGGGTTCCTGCAGGTCGAGCTGCGCGAGCAGGACCGGGAGAAGACCGCCTTCTACACCACGCAAGGCCTGATGCAGTACAAGAAGCTCGGCTTCGGCCTCTGCAACGCCCCAGCGACCTTCCAGCGCCTGATGGACCTGACGATGGCGGGCCTGAACTGGACGGAGGTGCTCACTTACATGGACGACCTGATTCTGTTCAGCACGACGTTCGAGCAGCACGCGCAAACGCTGAAGGAGGTCCTGGGAAGGCTGCAGTCGGCGGGCCTCAAGCTGAACAAGCGCAAGAGCTGCTTCTGCTTCCAGGAGGTCGAGTACCTGGGGCACAAGATTTCGGCCGATGGGATCCAGCCAACCCAGGACAAGGTCAGCGCCATCCAGTCCATCCCGTCGCCCGAGTGCGCTGAGGACGTTCGCCGGCTCGTCGGCATGCTGGGCTTCTACCGGCGATTCGTGCAGCACTTCGCCAGCATTGCGAATCCGCTGCACCAGGCGACTCAGAAAGGTCGGCAGTTTCGGTGGACGGCGGAGTGCGAGGCGGCCCTGCGCGAGCTGAAGTCGGCGCTGTCGGCACCCCCGGTGCTGAAGCTGCCAGATTTCTCCAAGGGATTCCGGCTGTGCTGCGACAGCAGCGGCGTGGCCATCGCCGGAGTCCTCAGCCAGCTCCACGAAGGCGTCGAATGCCCGGTCGCTTACGCGTCGAGAGTCCTGAACAAGGCAGAGCGCAATTACTCAACCACCCACAGAGAGCTTCTAGCGGTCGTGTGGGCCATGAAGCACTTCCGGAACTACTTAGCGTCCGCCGGCGAAATTCTCGTCTTCACCGACCACAAGCCGTTGCAAGGGCTGCTGAACGCCAAGGAACCCGAAGGTCGCCTGGCTAGGTGGATCACGTTTCTGCAGGAGATCAACTTCAAGCTGCTCTTCAGGCCTGGTCGCGAGAACGTGGTGGCGGACGCGCTGAGCCGGGCGGCGGCGACCCGGCTGACACCCGCCTGGTCGGACGAGGAAATCAGCGCAGCGCAGGCCGATGACCCGGTGCTGGCGGCGGCTCGCCAGATGCTCATCGGACGGAGGCCCCGGCGAGGCAAGGCCGCAGACGACGCAGAGAGCCTGGTGAGGTCGGAGAACCTGGAGCTCAGCGAGGACGGCGTCATCAGGAGAAGCGGCTTCCCCGTCATTCCGCTGCAGCTTCGCCAGGAGCTTCTGAAGCAGCTGCACGACGACCCGGCAAGCGGGCACCTCGGACTGGACAGGACGCTAGCGAGGGTCGTCAACAGAGCCTGGTGGCCCGGCCTGAAGGACGACGTCCAGCACTGGGTGAGCAGCTGCGAGGTGTGCCAGCGTCGCAAGGTACCGCACCAGCACCAGAGGGCGCCGCTGCAGGACAACACCGTGCCGTCAGCTCCCTGGGAGATGGTGCAGGTGGACATCAAAGGACCGCTGCCGGCCACTGAGGCCGGTCTGAAGTACATCATCTGCTTCACCGACGTGTTCTCCAAGTGGGTCGAAGCGGCCCCAGCGACCAACATCGAGACTCGCACGGTCGCTGAAGCCATGCTCCGCAGCGTCGTCCTCCGCCACGGGTCACCTGAGGTCATCCACTCCGATCAAGGTCGCCAGTTCGAAAGCGACGTCTTCCAGGAGCTGTGCCGGCTGCTCGACATTCGCAAGACCAGGACGACACCATTCCACCCCAGCGGCAATCCGGTGGTCGAGCGATTCAACCGGACTCTGGGCGACATGCTGGCGGCCTACTGCATGGAGCAGCAGGACAGGTGGGCGGCCTTCCTGCCGTACGTCATCTGGGCGTACAACTCGTCGGTCCACAGTACCACCAAGCGGTCGCCGTACGCGGTACTGCACGGCCGCGACCCCCGGATCCCGGCCGAGCTCAGCCTGCCAGCCGCCGGCGAGAGGCCGGTCGTCACGGACGCGCTGGCGGACGCCCGCGCCGGTCTGCAGCTCGTGCGGCAGCGCCTGCAGTCGACGCAGCGGTCGCGGAAGCAGCAGTACGACAAGCGCCAGCACTTCACCCCGTTCAAAGTCGGCCAGCGGGTGATGCTCAACAACCCGGCGGTGCAGAAGGGCCAGTCCAAGGCGCTCCGCCGGCGGTGGTTGGGGCCGTACCGCGTGCTCGAGAAACTGGGCCCAGTCACCTACCGGATCTCCAAGCCCACCGGGCGGAGACGGAGCTCGGTGGTGCACCACGACCGGTTGAAGGCGTTCGTGGCGAGGCGGCCGCAGCCCGCTGTCCCGCAGCCCTCCGCCGACCCGCCCGCTGCAGAGAGCGACCGGCCGCCCAGTCCGGCGGCCGACCCGCGTGAGACCTGGCAGGAGCTGCTGGACGAACCGGCGCCTGCGGGGCCCAGACGCTCGAATCGGACTCGGAGGCAGCCTGATTTTTTTGTCGCGCAATTTTGAGCTGCTAACTATTTTTTGTTCTTCTAAAGCCTGTGCATCATTTTAAGCTCCCAAAATATTTTCTTTTTTTTGTTTTAATGTCCTCAATTTAGGGATGGAGTGATGTAAGGTGTGCGGTGAGTTATTCTAGCATCGCGTCGTGCGTTAGATTTGTAAATTGTGCAATGCGATGTACACTGTTTGGTGTACACCGCCAAATATAAAGTCGCTCACTTGGGGCTTTAGTCTCCTCAAGAATTCTCGGTTCTCGCGCAAGTCTTGCCTTCTGACTTAGTTTACATATCTATCTATCTATCTATCTATCTATCTATCTATCTATCTATCTATCTATCTATCTATCTATCTATCTATCTATCTATCTATCTATCTATCTATCTATCTATCTATCTATCTATCTATCTATCTATCTATCTATCTATCTATCTATCTATCTATCTATCTATCTATCTATCTATCTATCTATCTATCTATCTATCTATCTATCTATCTATCTATCTATCTATCTATCTATCTATCTATCTATCTATCTATCTATCTATCTATCTATCTATCTATCTATCTATCTATCTATCTATCTATCTATCTATCTATCTATCTAACTCAGAAGCATTAGAAAAATTTCTAAATCATTTTTTCTTGTTTGATTTTGCGTTTGCTTTTATCTATGCACATTCCGCTGCCACCGTAGGACTCTCAAATAATCCCATGGTGTGGACTGCGTTTAACAAAGACCTGTTCGACCTGTGCTTTTACTACACCGATGTGCCAACCGCTGCTGATAACCCGATCAACATAAACTGTTACGCGCCTGTTCTGGGCAGGTACCTGGCCGTCTACAAGAATAGCAGTAGCGGAACGCCGGATTTTCTACACATTTTTGAGATTGACATATTCGCCAGTAAGAGCTGAACTTGACTGAACACCTTTTGACTGGCTGTTTCTTCGCTGTTTAACCTTGATTATAAAGCTTCAATATCCTTAATTCGTTTTGTTTAACTGATTTTGCAGTGGCTAAGGAGGCTTATTCGGTTTATGTCAACAACGCCCAGCCCAGCTTCTCAGCTGCATCTAGCACCTTGCTCGGTCAGCGTTCGCCAGTGTCTCTGTCCAAATGCCTGATTATTTGCAAACTCCAGCCGGGATGTCAATCCGCTCTGTTCATACGAGGCCAACAACAATGCCAGCTGTTTGGATCAGTTGCCATGCCAACTAGCTTTATTAGCAGCAACAATTTTTATTGCCCGGAGTGTTAAAATGTTGATAAGAAGCTGGAAACTAATTAGAACAAGCTGTCTCTGACGTAATAATGTGACTGTACTGTTTCGATGACGCAACTTTGATAGTCGAGTCGCATTAGGTTAAAAACATCTGCCCTTCAAATCTTAGCGACAATACTGTGCAGCAGGCAAAAATGATACGATGTGGTTTCATACTTTATTCCCTTTCTTGAGGCGTTTTTATTTCAGAGCAAGCACAAATCAACTTTTTTTATTTTGCTATTTCTGTTGTTTTCCTAGCGCTCTTCTGTCTCTTGTTGAGTTTGAGCTGTCCAACTGTTTTGTGATTAGAGATTTTTTTTAAAATCCACCGATATGTCATTAAAGCAACTAAAAGAAGAACTACATTTAATAGAAATGAAAAAGTGTGTTGCTAAAATGTAAGCCGCATAAAACGAACACACAAGCGGAAAATATTCAAATATATTTAAGCACCGAAAAGTTTTGAGCTTATTAAATGCTTTAATTAAAAACACAAGCAAACCAAGATTGGCAAAAATATTGAAACCGTAAAATAAGTTTTTACAGCCATTTGACCAAACCCAAATCCAACAGTTGCTGACTAATCTCGTTGCTAATGCGATGCTGTTCGAAGCTCGAACTAAAGCATTTAGGCGAGTAGAACAGGCGCAAACTGTACATCGGAGAATGCGGCTGCTGCTCAGAGTGGTGCAAACCAGTGCAATGTTCGGCCTTTAACTAGCGATAGGAACTGGTTGGTTGACTCGGTTTCCATGCCTGCGTGTGTTTTAATATTGTAATTATAACAAATATTATAAGTTTTTTATGATAATAGTAAAGTTAATATATATATACTAAAGCTGACGAAGATGACGTCATAATACACTAATCTAAGACTGATGGTTGTATTGCCAACATCTCCTCAGAATCTACTGGATAGATTTTTTAAACGTGCATCATTGGATCAGGAATTTTTTCAAATTCCAATCTGATAATGTCTAATGATTAGCCCGTCTATTTTGAGAAAAAATGTATTTCTCTTATCTACTTAATGTAATTTTGCGCAAGTGGAGCTCAATTTTCTATTCTATATCTATGGTAGTCGAAATTCGACTTGTTGTTGTTGTTGTTGGCTAAGGGGGGGTTGGCTAAGCTAAATATAAGCTAAATCTGCAGGAGGGCTGCAGGCACTTTGACGCTTTAAAGCGACATCGGTCCCACAACCAGCGACTGGGCATGACTGTCCATAGCAATGACTTCTGAAGCGCGTTCAGTCACACTAAATACGTTAGACAGGCATGGACACACACAGGCCGGCACCCAGTCACGCACTCACATCGGATCGGATTGGAAGTTTACTAATTATTAATTATTGATTAGCTTCATTCGCACAAAAAAACAAATTAAGCTGCAATTTGCGGCACGCATATCTGCTTACGTGACTATTAGAAAACTGAACATTTATTGGAGTAAAACAGTGACCAAAAGAATCTCGTGCACTAAAATATATATTTGTATATAGTTGCCTCACCTAAATGTTACGCAAGTCTCAAACTTGGTTTTGCGCTTTAATAATAAGCAATATATATTCTCGTTGATAGCTAACAATGTTTATAAAAACCGAGACATCCCATCAAAATTCTGGGAGATAAATTTGATGATGAACAGATGGATTTTTTTGTCAATTTTTTCAATTTTTCAAAATCCTGCTAAATGAAACCTAAAGCAAAATTTAAGCTACAAGCTATTTTTCAAAAAAAATTTGGTCTTGCAAAAATACGATCAGACTTATTTTGCCAATCCTGGAAAAATGTATCGTGAATACCAATATTGTCTTAGTTTCAAGCGTTGGGTTCAATTTTGCAAAATTTCTAGTCAGTAGTTTTAGCACTCAATAAACGACAATCTTAAAGGGCGCGTAACATAAACCAATGTTTTAATTTTTATTTTTTGCATTTAGGAAATTTTCATTGAATTTCTTGATTCACGGGTCCGAAACCATTTAAGTTGCTTATGTACTGCTCATACTACTTAACTATTCATAAAGTACATACGGCCCGATGGGCTGTCCGGCCATCATTTCGGACGGGTAGCAACCGCGTCTGAGACCACCGCTGTCCACCAGGCTAATCTTAAATATCCCGTGAAGCAGCAGTACGAGCGTATGTGGCAGTCGGGACAGTTAATGCGCACAAAATGCGTCGGCATTTCATGCATACGTCTTTGCGACAAGTTTGGCACACTTGAACCTGCAAAAATGATCATAACAGAAGCGATGAACTGCGCATCAGTTTTCCCCAGTCGGACATACTAATGGAAATATTACACTATTGGTATTGTACACTGGGGAAGAGATATTTCAAATGTACGTCCGCACGATGCATGTATGATACCGTTTGTGCATAATTGTGACCACAAAGTACCTTGGGAAAGATAAGCTAAGAATTAACTCCGCTGCGTGGCCTGTGGAAGAGCTCTCTCGTTTTTTGCTTCTTGTAACCTTGGAAACCGCAAGGAGAGAGATAACTGTTTCCAAGCCCATTCAGTTTGCTTTCAAATGCATAAATTAATTTGCTTTTAAATTTATGGGGCTTGTCTTAAAGGCCTCATATACTGCTGCTGCAATTGATGGAAGTTTAGCTCAAACCAAACACTTCAAAACAGGATGGCGGAGACAAAGTCAATTGATATAAAAAACATGCCCTTTCCTATTTGGTGAAAAGTTTAGCAGGATAAAATAATCAATCTTTTTATGGGGGATTTACTTAAAAAATCCTACCAAATCAGATCAGATTCAAAGAATGTACACTTATCTATTCCCCTCTGAATTGAGCAACTCGCCCTTCTTATCAGTTTTCTACGTCCAGCAGTGGCATAAAGCTTTGATAAGCAAATAGTAAATATCATTTGACGTACTGCAAAAAATCAGGGCAAATTTTAATGCTCCAACGCTTGCAACACCGGCGCTTTCTATCGGATACCAGCCCGTTGGTTATAGTTGCAGTTGCACTTTTCTTAGTAAAATTCTGCGCTTTGACGGTGCTATCGATGGCACCTGGATGGAACCTTGGCGGTGCTGTAGATGGCGTTCACATTTGGTTAAGAGGGCAGCGTTGTTTCGGGTGGTGATCGGTCTCGATCACCCCTGTAACTGAGCCGCCCTCTGGCGGTTTGGCAGGGCCTCAGACTCAGAACGGAAGGCAGCCCAGGCAAGTCCTCGGCGACACCGCAGGTTTTCGCAGGCGTCAGGGACCAGACCGCCGAGTTAGACGAACTGCTGACAGCGCGGAAGTTCCGTCGCCTGGCCGTCAACGCCTCGGCAGGAAGCAGCAGCCTCGATGTTGCTCAGCATGCAGAGCACGACGGTCTTCTGCACGTTGACCACCAGGCCGATACTCACTGCCACGGCAACCAGCCTGTCCAGCTGCCGTTGAGCGCCCTCGACGGTCGAGGACAACAGGGCGAGATCGTCGGTGTAGCCAAGCACGCTGAGCCGCCTCTCCGGTTGACGTCGACATACGCGTCGCCGCAGCAGAAAGCCGTCGTCGTAGGTAGGCAGAGCAGTCCGTAGCACCCAATCAAGCACCAGAATAAACAGGAACGGCGCCAGCGTATCTCCCTGGAGCACCCTGGAGGATGTCTCAAAGAAGTCCGACAGGCCGTCCGGTGTCGAAACTGCAGCAGTCGTCCCGCGGTAAATCATCATGACCGTGACGATCAGCTGCTCAAAATCTACCCTAAACGATAGAAACGAATAATGAGATTAGCATCTTAGTAAGTACTTATACAATTTTTAGCATTCGGCATGAACCTTTAAGAGGTTCATTCTTCGCCACTCTAAATATGTAGGTTGGAATTTGGCTGAGGGCTAAATTGTAATACTCAGTCATATAAGATGCAAGACTGAAGTCAAATACAAGGGAAAAAATCTGTCATTTTTCTACAGTTCAAATGAAAAATTTTTTAAAGTGTAACCCGCGCCTTAAGACCGGCACCGTAAGCCGTCAGTCAATCCTAAACTGTACTAGCAACAGAGGAGTGTTAATTTTTTTCATTCACCGCCCAACCAGAAGTTAGGTTTACAGAAGCTGAGCCAAAGCTAGTTGTTCGGCTCACTCGAAGGATGTATACTCGTGCAGGTGCTGAATCCTGTCGCATAGGGTAGATGGGTGAGCCGCAATTCCCACCCGATTTTTCCAGCGAACAATCGTATCTATCACCAACCGGGAAATTTACAGGCCAATATTTATTCGCCATGCGGGGTAAGTCCTGCGTCCTTCATCTGGCATTGAAGTCTCATTGGATAGCAACTTGTAGTACAAAAATTCAAATAAGCTGCGCAGAAGAATTTTCTTTGGCTTGAAACTGCACGCAACTTTTTTGAGTGCTTTACTAGCAATGCTTACTGCCAGGGGTGAGTTGTTTCAACTGATAGTCATCAGTAGTAAAAAATCCCTATTTGACGCTGTTTTTAAAAATAATCAACCTTTCAGCGTGTGGCATGAGGACTATCTTAGTACCAAAGAATCTTACCGCTAACATGTCATCGAGCTATCGTCACTACACCCCATGGCTGGGCAACGATGGCAATACAAACGGGAATTTGATTTCCGGCACTCAATGCTTTCACACCGACTCAAACGATACTCTACCGTGGTGGATGTTGGACATGCAGCAAGTCTATGTTGTTATTGGTGCCGTGTTGTGGAACCGACAAAGTAGCAGTAAATCAATATTTAACAGAGCTTCTCAACTTAGCGTTGGTTAGTAACTTTACGGACGATATTTAAACGCTATTATTACATGCAATAATACACAAGGTAGGAAAGGAATTTTCAAAACCCAACTAACACGGCAGTTGTCTCATCGAACCCCTCTGTGTGGACGACCTTCAACAAGGGCCTGTTCAACCTGTGCGCCTTCTATGGCGGGACTCCCACAGTCGACGGAAACCCCATCAACCTCACCTGTCTGGAGCCGGTGCCTGGAAGGTACTTCGCAATCTACAAGAACGTCACCACCTACCAGAGCATCACGGGACTCTCTGACTTCTCCTTTCACCTGTGCGAGATCGACATTCTTGCTGGTAAGTCAGCTGTAGAATGTCAGTCATTGTGCAGGCAGTCAATCAAAGTGAGTGCCGAATCGATTTCAGTTGTACCCGAGGGCGCCGACACGGCTGGCTTCGTTCAGGAAACGCGACCCAGCTTCGTTTCGCCATCAGCTACTCAGCCGTACGTGGCCACCCAGACCGCCAATTACTTTATCGAGTGCGTCATGCTGTGTCGCGGCAATGCTTTCTGTCGCTACTTTGTGTTCTCGGACGGCGACCGCAACTGCTCAATGTTTCAGTACTCCAGCATCCCGAGTAGCTTTGCAGGCAACTTCGAAGGGGAACACGCCCTTAAGTTGTGGAAATTTAAAATTGCCTAAAGCTTTACAATTTTATTGAAATCGAATCGGTAAAATAGTGCAGAAAATCCTAAAAAGTCATATCAATTATTTGAACAAAATATTATTTTTTTTCAAAGTATAAGTGTGAAATTAATTTAAATATGGAAAAAACACCGACATCGTAAAATTTTCAGCGAAGCTACGAATAGAGATTTTTAGCTAAATAAGCAAATGAAATCTGTTTGCTTACTTAATTTACGTTTTATGGACTCTTTCGTTACGCGGAACTGAAAACGATGAATGTTAAATGGCAATGTATTTTTTCCAAATATCAGCTGTACATTATCTTTGGTTCCTACGGCAGAAAAACACCAAGGACACAGTTCTCAGAGCGAGGCACCCAAAAAAACGCGTCTGAGGTCTTTCGCTGCTATAGAAACCAAAATAACAGACAATGATGATTTAACTTTCCGTCCTAGAGCAAGCTGAAATGAGGGTAGCTCGTGGGCGTAGGAAAGCGTGTTGCCAGGCAGATGTAGATTTGGAGGAACAATACATTAGAGACTTGCACAATGGCCAATGACAGCGGGGGCTACTTGCTCAGAAAACTACATGTACGTTAGCAAAACATTGTCGAGGTCAACAATTGACAGGGGCTAGAGGGAGATCCATTGTAGCAAATTTAATATATGCGATTGTAGAGATAAAAGCCAGTGAGGAAAACATTTTTTTCTATAAAGCTCATTCCTATACTTTTTCTCTTTCATTTGATATTGTACGAGCTAGCTTTGTAATTTTAATGAGCAGTCCCCACCCCAAAGTCTCCGCTTTTGAATTTTCAACAGCCGCAGAGCCATTATGGATGCAGTGTGCTCCGTGCAAGCAGTCTTTTGAGTCAATTGAAAGTCTGCTTGAGTTTCAGGTTTATTGAAATTTCAAACGCATGAAGATTCAAAGGCAGGAGGCACTTTAAGAATGATGTTTCGTTTCCAGAAGTTATCTGTTTTATTTCTTGATACATTTTTTGGTATTTCTTTCTGTTGCGAAGCTTCATATTTAAAGCTCAGCTGTAAACTGGTTTGCTTGCAATAATTTTTTCGTGTCTGCTCCTGATATTGAATTCGCACTGCTATGCAAATTTTTGGCTCCGTTAGTCAGCTCTTAAATGGGTATTTTGTTTGACGCACTATTGCAACTATCTGAGCCTATAAGTACTCGTATGTGTTACCTCCCAAACTCTTTTTTTATTTGTCCTGAATAAATTAAATAAAGCAAACCATATATTTTCGTGACCTTCTACTGTTTTCAACTAAAAGAACCTTTAAGTGGTACTGGGCTCTAGTCATTTCACTATAGATTTCAGTGACTCAATGTTAACGATTAGAAATGAGCAGTTGATGCTATCTAATAGGATTTAGGACTAAAAATTATAGAATATTTTTTGCAAGACTTCAAAACAATAGCCCAATACGCTGGCATAGTACAAAATTAATAGATGCTCCATCTTGAGTGCTCAACTTAATTGTAGCTCGTACTTCAGTATTTGAAAGGGTCGGGCAATCCAGTACCAATGTCAGCTTGTCGTGGGAAGCTTCGAATTCGCAGACTTAAACGCGAGATTGGAACTTGGAAAATTATCCCCACTGTATTTTCGGCAAGGAAAATGCATATCTTAGCCCACAAAGATTCACTTCCTAAACGGTTGGCGATCAGGTATTCACGCAGGATCAGAATTTTACAAGTACGGGAACTCGAGAATAGTAAAATATCCCAAGCTGCAACACTAATTACACGTTCAAAGACGTGCCAGCACAGAAGTGCCACTTGGGAGCAGCTTGACCCCACAAAATATGATCAGCAGACACTTGCTGCTTTCCATCTCTTAGTGATCAAAAGCTAGCCGTGAAACCCTAAGACATGCTGTCCCTACAATTTTCTAGAACGAAAAACTTTGTTAACTATGTCAAGGATGCACTGAAAACGAATAGCACTTTCTGGTCGATTTTCAGGACAACAACAAAGCGGTGAGGGACGATTTTAAAAATTGCGCACATGCGTACCGAATTTTAATCCTCTGACTCGCGTTGACAAAACCTGCACTCAAATAATTCCGAATTCGCTTAAAAATGTCGTCATAAAAAAACAATTAAAATCGTCAACCAATGAATAATAATACTAATATTGATAATAATAATAATAATGATAATACTAATAATAAAAGTCCACGAGGGCTGACATCGTGTGCACTTGGAAGCATGTTTAAGTCTCATTTAGTCCGTGTTGTGTAGTCAAATTATTTGAGGTCTGTTGGTGAGAAAGAATCCGATTTTAAGAATTACAACGTACACCCAGATGCACAATAAATTGGATTAGAATTACTCAGAAAGGCGCTTTCTTTCTTACTACTTGCCTTGATAGTAGAATAAGAGTCATTCGTCCCTCCATTTTTCGGGACAGACAGGCTTCTTTTGCATCTTATCTACTAAATTATGCATTAGTACCAAGCCCTGTACCAAGAGAATAATCCGCCTTTTGCACGTCAACGAAAATTCTCAGCCAATAAAACATTCCTTTTTTACATTGGAGCAACCTTGAACATTTAAACAACCTTCCCATGTCAGTTAAACGAACGACGTCAGTTTGACGATTTCGCGTTGCAACAGTTAGCACAGATGACGTTGTGACTCGTAAGGTGCCCATTGAATCACTGCACATCAACTGAGTGGCCACTGAGGTCGCTAGAAGTGCTGAATCGCGGGCTTTCCGGTAAGGGTGCGCCGGTTCCGGTAAGGCGATCAAACTTCGTCAAGCAGTTTGTCTATCTCGACACAGTCTGGTTCCGGACGTCCCCCAAGGACTTGCCTGGGGCTGCCTTTCGTCCCATAAGGTCAGTTCTGTAGTTGAAGGCCCCATAGAAACGTCAGAGGGTGGCGTTGTTTTGGGCCGGTGATTGACGCCTGTACAACACTGAGACATGGACACTGAAGGACACGCTCGAGCAACAAGTCGATGTGGAACAAACTGGCCCTCTGCACACCGCCTTCCAGATCAGCTACGAGTGGGTCTCCAACGCAGGCAACCTGCTTCTGTCGTCGATGCAGTCTTTGTTCGCACCCAGGCTCAGAGGCGCACCCTCTGACGTTGTTTTTTGCGACCTAATAGTGCATTTTTTAAGTTCTGTAATCTATTAATTTTTCTATCTATCTATCCATATATCTATACTATCTTCATAACCGCGGATGAAGATCACGTTTTGGCCAAAATATCGGTTTCAAAAAATTTACTTTTGGTCTGTGTGTGAGTGCTCCTTTGACTTTAGAGTAAACGCTTTATCAAATTCCAAGTATCTATCTTCGAGCGTATCTTTTAATCCTTTTATCAATGATGGCTTGATACTAAGCCATGAAGTAAGAAGACTATCGCAGAATTCTGTGGCAAAAATGCGTCGTAATTGAAGCAATTGAGCATCAATAATTTTCTGGTGGTTAAAATGGCATTTAGTCTTTCAATAGATGATAAAATTAACTCGAGAACGACTAGCCGTAGTTAATTAGAGAATACACGAACCTGGACTTTACTGGTAGTTCAGCAACACGTGAATGGAACTGAAGCATTAGCTTCTATAATTATAATGTAATGGCTTCAATAGCTGCTGAAGTATTCTCTGATTGTCATCGAAGTCAATTGGGTCTGTCAATAGAGATTGGATTTGGAATGAATATGCAACTAATTAGAGACATTAGCCAGAATTTAATGAAGCTTGAAATAAAACATAATTGTAATCGAGCGCTGCTCCATGAGATGCGAATCAAGTCACGGACATTAAAATCCATTCGAGCAACAAAGGATAGTGGCATGAGGCAAGGTGTTAGATTATCTCTCATTGCCAACTGAAATCCTCAATAATTTTCTGTATACGCTCGTATTGACTCTCAATACAAATCTTATTGTTCCAGAGCTGAATTTTTTTCAATTCAAGACGGCCTCACTTGCATCAGACAGTTTTTTATTCATGAACTAATGTGTTATACCAACTTCTGAGGAAGCTTTTGCTAGAGAAACATTTTATTTAAGTCGATGTAAAGCAATATTGAAGTTCATCAGAGGGATAATAATAATAATAATAATAATTGATTACACCTGTCCCAATCGGGCCAGATGTGCAGCCAACAGCACAGCCGCAGCTATTGCGTGGTGCTTCTGAAGACTGCGTACAGCTGTTCAGTCCATGGACTGGGGGGACGCCACACCCACCTTCAATTACCCCAGCTGATGCTGGTACCCATTTAACAGCTGGGTGAACTGAAGCAATGCAGAATTAAGTGTCTTGCTAAAGGACACCAATTGTACCAGTGGAGTCGGGAATCGAACCCCCGACCTTCAAGTCGTGAGTCCGACGCTCTAACCACTAGGCTACAACCCCTGCTATTGAGAGGAAATCAGAGGGAAAAAGAGGATAATGGTGTTGCTAAAGCTCCACTGTGTCATCTTAGAGACAACGAACAAGCAGTAACATCCACTTTATCGTTTTCAGCATAATCCGGGAAGCTGTTTGCGGTCATTTTTGCTGTAGCTATAAATACGCTCATATATGATTCATGTAAACTCTCGTAAACTCTCTCCGATTCCAGCGATTAGATTAAAAGGACTCCTTGTGACTCCCAGTGGTCCTTGTTACACTACTCTTGCTCTCACCACGTACATTTGAAGGCGCGATTTAAATTAAGTAGCAATACGATCAAGCAGTACAGACATTTTTTGAAAACTAACGTAGTCACTCAATTTGAATACTACAGCCAGGTACTCTGCACACTCTGAGTTGTGAAAATGACTCGCAAACCAATAAGAAATCACCGCACAGACTAAGACTACCCTTGTGCTACTTATCGGCATCTGTATTTCTATTGGATGACAAAACATCATACATAAATGCTGGTTACTACACACGAGATTTTTTTACCGCAAACACATGCTCATTTATTTCTACACAACAGCAACGATGAAAAGCTAACGAGTTTGATACTGACTACAACTTTTGTAGGTACTTTAATTGCGGTGATGAATGGCAGTGGTAAGTTATAGTACAAGCTTAATAGTCATTTAAATGATGCCAATTAAATTTATTACTTGAACTAACCACAATTATTCTTTCAGTCAGCGGAGCAAGGACTATCTTTGTACCAAAAAATCTAACTGCTAAAATGTCATTAAGTTTTAGGTCCTATACTCCGTCCTTGGGAAATGATGGCAATTCAAATGGGGAATGGATTTCACCCACTCAGTGCTTCCACACCGAACCAAAAGATACTCTACCGTGGTGGATGTTGGACATGCAGCAAGTCTATGTTGTTATTGGTGCCGTGTTGTGGAACCGCCAAAGTATCCATAATTCAATACCTAACAGAGCTTCGCAACTTAGCGTTGGTTAGTAACTTTACGGACGATATTTAAACGCTATCATTACATGCAATAATACACAAAGTAGGAAAGGAATTTTCAAAACCCAACTAACACGGCAGTTGTCTCATCGAACCCCTCTGTGTGGACGACCTTCAACAAGGACCTGTTCAACCTGTGCGCCTTCTATGGCGGGACTCCCTCGGTCGACGGAAACCCTATCAACCTCACCTGTCTGGAGCCGGTGCCTGGAAGGTACTTCGCAATCTACAAGAACGTTACCACCTACCAGAGCATCACGGGACTCTCTGACTTCTCCTTTCACCTATGCGAGATCGACATTCTTGCTGGTAAGTCAGCTGTAGAATGTCAGTCATTGTGCAGGCAGTCAATCAAAGTGAGTGCCGAATCGATTTCAGTTGTACCCGAGGGCGCCGACAAGGCTGACTTCGTTCAGGAAATGCGACCCAGCTTCGTTCCGGCCTCAGCTACTCAGCCGTACGTGGCCACCCAGACCGCCAATTACTTTATCGAGTGCGCCATGCTGTGTCGCGGCAATGCTTTCTGTCGCTACTTTGTGTTCTCGGACGGCGACCGCAACTGCTCAATGTTTCAGTACTCCAGCATCCCGAGTAGCTTTGCCGGCAACTTCGGAGGGGAACACGCGCTCAAGTTGTGGAAATTTAATTTTGAGAATTAAACTGAGAAATTTTCGTTTTCGTCAATTAAGTAAAGAACTTTAAGTTGAAATTCGACAATAGCTCGTATATCTATTTTTGTTTTGAGTCTATCACTTAGGAAGTCTATTATTCCTTGCGTTAGTTGATGTCATCATACTGGTAGACATAATCCCACAAACATGTTATCCTACACCCACAATCGTAATTAAATGCGAAATTAAATGACTTTTTAATGATTTTTGCGTCATAAAATCTCACAATTGTTAAATGTGGCCTTTTCAACTGCGAATCTTTCCCCCGTTCAATTACTGCACGACACGAACGCCCTGAGCCTCATCTAGTTAACGTGCAATAAGCTTAATTTACTTTTTTGGATAAAGTAAACTTTCATAGCTCGTATTTTTATTTTCTGCTTGAAACAGTAATAATCCTTGAAGTCAATTATTGGCAATCTTCCGTCGTTTTCTTTCTTTCCGACCTTTTCTTCGCAGTCTAAAGTCTCATTTAGCTTGGAGATATGCCTTTAGTGGGAGACTCAGTACTTTCGCGTGCTCGAAGACCTCGCTAAAGCACCAATGTTAAGAAATATGCTTGAGAAAATTGTAAAAGGGGTAAAATTTGCGAGTTACTGAGTTACCCTCTTACTTGTATTATTGATTGCTATCAGCAGCTCCAGTATTTCTTCAACTTTATTTCTTACGCATGGGTACGGATGAAGCAATGTTCATTCACTGATGCGTCGAAAGCAAGTCAAGACGAAATGAATAGTTAGACCAATTACATCAGCTACTTAAGGCCACATCTGTGATACTCGAAATCTAACCAATCAAGCTGAAAAGCTGAACAACGCATTTGCATACTTGACCTGAGAGCACTTCTCAAAACGTTCGTTAGTGTTTGCAAAAACAATATTTATTATTATTTTTTATCACCACATGTAATGAACTTGACTTAACTTGCTGCACACTGGATCAATAAACAAAAATGTCATTATACTTGTTCATCCATTTTGTTCTCTCGTGGTTGCACTCATTGTTTTTGTTGGAGTTGTTTGAGGCCGCAAAACCCACTCTAAATTTATACCCAGCTCAAACTGGTACCCGATCTCAGCTGGGTGGACTGAAGAAATGCAGTATTAATTGCCTTGCTCAAGGGCACAAATTATCTCGCCGAGCCGGGGTTCGAAACCACAACCTTCTCGTCGTAAGGCAGACGCCCTAGCCACTAGGCTACAACTCCTCTTACTAATGTTACTGTAGTTACTACTATAGCATGTTTTTTTCTCGCAATACCGTTTTAGTTATAAATATAGAAATAAAAAATTTAATATGCAAAAGTTACCGTAGTGTCCCAACAGAATGTCTAGACTCTACACTAATAAAAATTATTTTATGCTACTTTTCTTACAGCGCAAAAAAAACAATAAAAAAGACCTTTCGAAGTAATTATTAGAACAGAAACTCACCATTAAATTTGTTTTGAAAAATAATTTTATTTTTGCCATTTTCACTAATAAAATAACTTTTATGATTTTATTTTTGTTTATACGAAAACAAAAAAACTGTATTTAAAAAAACAACTAAAAATAGTTTGGGAATGTGATTCTTTGGATTTCATTGGAACTCTAAAGGGCCAGATTCTGCATAACACAGAAAGGAAATGTGCTGCAATTCCAAGGAGGTAAGGAGAAAATTTCCTTGACACTGTTTTACTACTTCAAGTAAAAACAAAAAACCTCTCTTATCGCAATGAAACTTTAGGAAAAAGGCAAATATAGAAAAATAATATACGAGACTGACCTGTCTTAATAAATTCCTTTCACAGCACCAAGCAGAACAGGGGTACACAGCTATTTTTATTTCAGGCAAAATATTGAATAGTATTTTTATATAAAATATGTAAAAAAACGCATAGGTGAGTCCTTGGCGTCAATGGAATGGAATGTGCTCTAACATTGTTTGTACATTAAAGCATGAAAAGGTAAAAAAAACTCACCAGAGATAGAAGTTGGTATGGCGATTCTATGCGACAAAAATATATATTTGTGTGAGAGTAAAATTTACAAAAATATTTGCATATCTTTACTCGTAAGTTTAATTTGCTGTACAACAAATAATAAAGCTAATACGCTGATAACTCTACTGTTGCGTGAAAAACTAGTAGTGCAGAAGACGTACTTGGTACATTGAGAAGGAAAAAAATGAAGTAAAGCTGAGAGAAAAAAACAAGCAATTAAAAAATAAATCCTCTTAATTTGATCCGATTTTAAAAAACGCAAGACAAAAATATATAATTTATCACGCAAGCTGAAACCACTAGGCAGCCATAAAGTACCACCAATACTTAATAAGGCACGCTAAAAAGAAACAAAACAATAGGAATTGAGAAGATAAGAAAGGGGACGGAGACTTTGAAAGAAAAATATGTTTACCAGCAAGCAAGTAGTGCAGGGACTGGGGTTGCAATCAGAATTTTTAGGATTTGTGAGATGGAAATCCGATTTGAGTTGGAACAAAATTTCAAGGATTTAAATCCCCAATTTTAGGATCTGAAAGGTAAAAATAGCATTTCTGAAAATCTGGGATGCTGGAATGAAATTATAGTTTTTTAGGATCTGGGATATTCCAAAGCCATATTAAGCACCTATGGGATCAGAATTTTGAGGATTTCAAGGGATCACCTGCTAGGTAAGTTTTATCGGGAAAAAACACTATTATTTTACATCCAAAACCCATGTAAAAATATCTTTACACCAAAAGCTAAAAAACAGTGCAATCGAACGCAATAATGCCTACTTATGTAAAACGCAGACAGTAGTATATAACCAGTCTGCAAAAAGCAACAAGCAAAATCGAAAAATGTAACAGCTTGGGCTCAGATGATGGAGGAATTCGGCCGGAAAGTCTGCTGCTCCAGATGGCCAGATGCGGCGGTTGCGTCGAATTCCTCCGGATCGTTGTCTAGATCGTCGGGTAGAACGTCGACGTCTTCTTCCTCCTCGAGGTCCAGGTCATCTTCGGACTTCGGGTCAGCTGAGGCCTGCCAAGAAAACAGTTTTGGAGTGCGGCGAGAATGCATTGACTGCCTTCTTCCCGTCTCCCTATCCCACTCACTGCCTCCCTCTCCCCTCACTGTCTCCCTCTCCCCTGACTGTCGCCCTCCCTCCCTCACTGTCTCCCTCTTCCCTCACTGTCTCCCTCTTCCATCACTGTCTCCCTCTCCCCTCACTGTCGCCCTCTCCTCCTCACTGTCTCCCTCTTCCCTCACTGTCTCCCTCTCCCCTCACTGTCGCCCTCTCCCCTCACTGTCGCCCTCCCTCCCTCACTGTCTCCCTCTTCCATCACTGTCTCCCTCTCCCCTCACTGTCGCCCTCTCCTCCTCACTGTCTCCCTCTCCCCTGACTGTCGCCCTCCCTCCCTCACTGTCTCCCTCTCCCCTCACTGTCGCCCTCTACCCTCACTGTCGCCCTCTCCCCTCACTGTCTCCCTCTCCCCTCACTGTCGCCCTCTCCTCCTCACTGTCTCCCTCTTCCCTCAGTCTCCCTCTCCTCCTCACTGTCTCCCTCTTCCCTCACTGTCTCCCTCCCTCCCTCACTGTCTCCCTCTCCCCTGACTGTCGCCCTCCCTCCCTCACTGTCTCCCTCTTCCCTCACTGTCTCCCTCTTCCCTCACTGTCTCCCTCTCCCCTCACTGTCGCCCTCTCCTCCTCACTGTCTCCCTCTCCCCTGACTGTCGCCCTCCCTCCCTCACTGTCTCCCTCTTCCCTCACTGTCTCCCTCTTCCATCACTGTCTCCCTCTTCCATCACTGTCTCCCTCTCCCCTCACTGCCTCCCTCTCCCCTCACTGTCTCCCTCTCCCCTGACTGTCGCCCTCCCTCCCTCACTGTCTCCCTCTTCCCTCACTGTCTCCCTCTTCCCTCACTGTCTCCCTCTCCCCTCACTGTCGCCCTCTCCTCCTCACTGTCTCCCTCTCCCCTGACTGTCGCCCTCCCTCCCTCACTGTCTCCCTCTTCCCTCACTGTCTCCCTCTTCCATCACTGTCTCCCTCTCCCCTCACTGTCGCCCTCTCCTCCTCACTGTCTCCCTCTCCCCTCACTGTCTCCCTCTTCCCTCACTGTCTCCCTCTCCCCTCACTGTCGCCCTCTCCCCTCACTGTAGCCCTCTCCCCTCACTGTCTCCCTCTCCCCTCACTGTCGCCCTCTCCTCCTCACTGTCTCCCTCTTCCCTCACTGTCTCCCTCTTCCCTCACTGTCTCCCTCTCCTCCTCACTGTCTCCCTCTTCCCTCACTGTCTCCCTCTCCTCCTCACTGTCTCCCTCTTCCCTCACTGTCTCCCTCTCCCCTGACTGTCGCCCTCCCTCCCTCACTGTCTCCCTCTTCCTCCTCACTGTCTCCCTCTTCCATCACTGTCTCCCTCTCCCCCTCACTGTCTCCCTCTCCCCTGACTGTCGCCCTCCCTCCATCACTGTCTCCCTCTCCCCTGACTGTCGCCCTCTCCTCCCTCACTGTCTCCCTCTTCCCCTCACTGTCTCCCTCTTCCATCACTGTCTCCCTCTCCCCCTCACTGTCTCCCTCTCCCCTGACTGTCGCCCTCCCTCCCTCACTGTCTCCCTCTTCCCTCACTGTCTCCCTCTTCCATCACTGTCGCCCTCTCCTCCTCACTGTCTCCCTCTTCCCTCACTGTCTCCCTCTCCCCTGACTGTCGCCCTCCCTCCCTCACTGTCTCCCTCTTCCCTCACTGTCTCCCTCTTCCATCACTGTCTCCCTCTCCCCCTCACTGTCTCCCTCTCCCCTGACTGTCGCCCTCCCTCCCTCACTGTCTCCCTCTCCCCTGACTGTCGCCCTCCCTCCCTCACTGTCTCCCTCTTCCCTCACTGTCTCCCTCTTCCCTCACTGTCTCCCTCTCCCCCTCACTGTCTCCCTCTCCCCTGACTGTCGCCCTCCCTCCCTCACTGTCTCCCTCTTCCCTCACTGTCTCCCTCTTACATCACTGTCTCCCTCTCCCCCTCACTGTCTCCCTCTTCCCTCACTGTCTCCCTCTCCCCTCACTGTCTCCCTCTTCCCTCACTGTCTCCCTCTCCCCCTCACTGTCTCCCTCTCCCCCTCACTGTCTCCCTCTATCCCTCACTGTCTTTCCCTCTCCCCCTTACTGTCTTCCCCTCTCCCCCTCACTGTCTTTCCCTTTCCCCCTCACTGTTTTCCCTATCCCCCTCACTGTCTCCCTCTCCCCCTCACTGTGTCCCTCTCCCCTGACTGTCTCCCTCTCCCCTGACTGTCTCCCTCTCCCCTGACTGTCTCCCTCTCCCCTGACTGTCTCCCTCTCCCCTGACTGTCTCCCTCCACTTCACCGTCAGCCTGTTTTCTTCTTTATCTCCTTCTTTACATCAAATCTTCACATCTCTGGACGATTTGTCTCCATCTAAAATTCCTTTATCCCACTTCTATCCCACTGGCCTCTATTCCTCTAACACCGCATCGCTCGCGGTACTGTCTGGAAAAAAAGAAGCAAAACAGTGTGCGAAAAAAGCCTAAGCCCTTGTTAATCGGACGTGGCTTGATAATAAAGCAGCTAAATTTAGCGACATTGAAAGCAATTCAAAACAGAGGCGACACTTATATAATTTTTTTAATTGATAAACAACTAGCTAAATTTAGATTTTGCAGCAATACTATAACCAAAAATTTGGGAAAGGGATTCAAATTCCAGTTAGCTTTAAAATAATTAGGCTCAAAAAAGAAAAAACTTGATAACAAAATATTGGGAGGAAAGTATTTAGGCATACAGAGGTGTAGGGTATTCATTCAGGCAAAAAATAAGGTCAAGTTCATTTAATGAGACAATAGATGGTCAAGGTCATTTAAGGAGACCATAGAAGGTCAAGGTCATTTAAGGAGGCAATAGAAGGTCAAGGTCATTTAAGGAGACCATAGAAGGTCAAGGTCATTTAATGAGACAATAGAAGGCCAAGGTCATTTAAGGAGGCAATAGAAGGCCAAGGTCATTTAAGGAGGCAATAGAAGGTCAAGGTCATTTAAGGAGACCATAGAAGGTCAAGGTCATTTAAGGAGGCAATAGAAGGCCAAGGTCATTTAAGGAGGCAATAGAAGGCCAAGGTCATTTAAGGAGGCAATAGAAGGCCAAGGTCCTTTAAGGAGGCAATAGAAGGTCAAGGTCATTGAAGAAGACAAAATAGGGTCAAGGGTCATTTAAGAAGACAATAAAATGTCAAGGTCATTTAAGGAGGCAATGGAAGGCCAAGGTCATTTAAGGAGGCAATAGAAGGTCAAGGTCATTGAAGAAGACAAAATAGGGTCAAGGGTCATTTAAGAAGACAATAAAATGTCAAGGTCATTTAAGGAGGCAATGGAAGGCCAAGGTCATTTAAGGAGGCAATATAAGGCCAAGGTCATTTAAGGAGGCAATAGAAGGTCAAGGTCATTGAAGAAGACAAAATAGGGTCAAGGGTCATTTAAGAAGACAATAAAATGTCAAGGTTATTTAAGGAGGCAATAGAAGGCCAGGGTCAATTAAGGAGGCAATGGAAGGTCAAGGTCATTTAATGAGACAATAGAATGTCAAGGTCATTTAAGGAGGCAATAGAAGGCCAAGGTCATTTAAGGAGGCAATGGAAGGTCAAGGTCATTTAAGGAGGCAATGGAAGGTCAAGGTCATTTAAGGAGGCAATAGAAGGTCAAGGTCATTTAAGGAGGCAATAGAAGGCCAGGGTCAATTAAGGAGGCAATGGAAGGTCAAGGTCATTTAATGAGACAATAGAAGGTCAAGGTCATTTAAGGAGGCAATAGAAGGCCAAGGTCATTTAAGGAGGCAATAGAAGGCCAAGGTCATTTAAGGAGGCAATGGAAGGTCAAGGTCATTTAAGGAGGCAATGGAAGGTCAAGGTCATTTAAGGAGGCAATAGAAGGCCAAGGTCATTTAAGGAGGCAATGGAAGGTCAAGGTCATTTAAGGAGGCAATGGAAGGTCAAGGTCATTTAAGGAGGCAATAGAAGGTCAAGGTCATTTAAGGAGGCAATAGAAGGTCAAGGTCAATCTCACCGATCGATTGTAGCCCAGCCGAGAGTCGCTTTCGCCGTCGCGACTGCCGTCAGCTCCATCAATCGCGACGGCATCGGCGGTCCCGCCGCGCGGCATGCTGGCGGACAAGCGGGCGAATTTCAACTGTGCCAGACGGTGCTCCCGTTCGCTGATGCTGTCGCAGATTTGCGCCGCGGTGTTAGCCGCCGCGGTCGAGTCCCCGCCGGCGCCAATCATCAGGGAGGCGGCCGACGCGGTGGCGGCCAGGTGTTCCTGAAGCTCCTGGCTCAACAAGTCCGTGCTCTGCAGCAGATGCGCCGGTAAGCGAGCGTTGGCGTAGCCGAAGCCGCCGCAGCCGCCGCCGCCGCTGCTGCTGCTGTCGACGCTGCTTGCTGTGACTGCGGCCGACACAACCGGCTGCTGCTGGGTGCCGTCGACAGCGACATCCGCCGCCACTGTTCGCGCATATCGACGACGTCCAGGCCGGGCCCGGAGCTGCGGTTCGCCGATCGATGGAGCAGCAACCGGAGGCGGAGCAGCGACGGCATTCAGGGACGACACGGTCTGCACCCAGGCGTCTCTGACACGGGATCAAAGTTTTGACTAATGCGGGATTAAGCGTCACTAACAAAGGTCAAATAAGGTCAGGCTAACCTAGCAACTGGTTGCATAGGCGGCGGCGGCGGCGGCGGCGGCCCGCCTCCACGTCGAAACAGAGCGGCAGCGGCGGCCACGCCTCCAACCGGCAGGGTCAACGCCTTCGACAGTCGGCGACCAGCCCGTCTGGGTCGGCCGCCGCGGTCGCCGAGATTCGGCGACATAGCCGACGAAGCCGGCTGCTCCGAATGCTGCGGTAAAGTCGAGTCAGCGGCTATAGAAGCCGCTGCGGCGGCTGCCACGGCTGTCGCATTGTTGGCGTCTAAGAGCGGCTGGTCGAGGACAACGGCCGCGGACAGCTGCTGTCGGGAGCAGACGGCGCGCAGAGTCTGCTGGCAGGGGCGGCAGCAGCGGCGGCGAATAACGGCGCGAAGTTTAGCTAGACGATCGCGCTCAGTACGGGCCTGCAGTTGCAGCTGCATGCGCAGGTTGGTCAGGTCCATTTGAAGGTCGTCAACGCGGCGAAGTCGCTTCTCGTAGTGCTGACGGATTTCTGTCGCGGGAATTGAATTGCGACAAGATTTATTGATTGAGAATATAAGAATAAATAAAGGTCATACAGAGTCCAATTAATAGAGGGGGAGATTATAAAAGGTCAAAGAAGGACATCGAGTGGTCCTACTGCAATACTTTTTAAGGACAACACAGAAGTCATTCGGGGTCAAATGAGGACCCGCAGAGGTCATACAATGTCACGTGTCCAAATAAGGACACGTAGGGTTCATATGGGGTCAAATAAGGACACGCAGAGGTCATTCAGGGTCAAATAAGGACACGCAGAGGTCATTCAGGGTCAAATAAGGACACGCAGAGGTCATTCAGGGTCAAATAAGGACACGCAGAGGTCATTCAGGGTCAAATAAGGACACGCAGAGGTCATTCAGGGTCAAATAAGGACACGCAGAGGTCATTCAGGGTCAAATAAGGACACGCAGAGGTCATTCAGGGTCAAATAAGAACACGCAGAGGTCATTCAGGGTCAAATAAGGACACGCAGAGGCCATTCAGGGTCAAATAAGGACACGCAGAGGTCATTCAGGGTCAAATAAGGACACGCAGAGGTCATTCAGGGTCAAATAAGGACACGCAGAGGTCATACAGACAGATCAGCAATAAATAATCGATGACCCACCCTGCGCGTGCTGCAGCTCCTCCTTCCGCTTGCGAATAAGATCGGCCTCCAATTTGGCTTTGAAATCCTCCTGCCGCATGCAGGACAGCTGGCGGGCAATCTCGGCCGACCAGGCCTTGCGCAGAATTCGCAAATCGCCGTCGCTCAGCACCAGCAAATCCAACAGGCTGTCCTCAAGCGAGCGGCCAATATTGCGAAAAGCGGGCCTCTGCTTCGGCTTGCTAGCCCAGCAGGCTTCCATCAGGGTGCGCATTATGCTTGGGGTGTGTCGGGGCAGCGGCAGCGACAGGGTGCCTTGGCCGACGCCTAGCACTACCGCCCAGGGATCGACACTTCGGTAGGGCACCTGGTTTGATGAGTTGCCAAGGGGGTGTTGATTACCCATTGCACTTTTAGATGGCAAAGTCATTTTTTCTCAGCTAAAATCCATTTTAACTGTCCCTATTAAATGAATCCAAATTTAACATCCGCTAATTCTCGTGCTTTAGTTCAGTTGACCTTCATTTGACATTGATGTTTAGTTGACCTTCATTTGACCTTAATGTTTAGCTGACCTTGATTTAACCTTAATGTTTAGTTGACCTTGATTTAACCTTAATGTTTAGTTGACCTTGATTTAACCTTTCAGGATGTTTAGCTGACCTTGATTTAACCTTTCAGGATGTTTAGCTGACCTTGATT
>CATNEM010000191.1:142500-175000 GCA_950096795.1 Macrostomum cliftonense
CACCAAGCACCCCTCAATAGATAAGAGCTGGCCAATCAGAGACAGCCAGCTGATTCTTACACAACAAGCACCTCTCAATAGATAAGAGCTGGCCAATCAGAGACAGCCAGCTGATTCTTACACAACAAGCACCCCTCAATAGATAAGAGCTGGCCAATCAGAGACAGCCAGCTGATTCTTACACAACAAGCACCTCTCAATAGATAAGAGCTGGCCAATCAGAGACAGCCAGCTGATTCTTACACGCCAAGCACCTCTCAATAGATAAGAGCTGGCCAATCAGAGACAGCCAGCTGATTCTTACACACCAAGCACCCCTCAATAGATAAGAGCTGGCCAATCAGAGACAGCCAGCTGATTCTTACACACTGAGCACCTCCCAATAGATAAGAGCTGGCCAATCAGAGACAGCCAGCTGATTCTTACACGCCAAGCACCCCTCAATAGATAAGAGCTGGCCAATCAGAGACAGCCAGCTGATTCTTACACACTGAGCACCTCTCAATAGATAAGAGCTGGCCAATCAGAGACAGCCAGCTGATTCTTACACACCAAGCACCCCTCAATAGATAAGAGCTGGCCAATCAGAGACAGCCAGCTGATTCTTAACACCAAGCACCCCTCAATAGATAAGAGCTGGCCAATCAGATACAGCCAGCTGATTCTTACACACCAAGCACCTCTCAATAGATAAGAGCTGGCCAATCAGAGACACCCAGCTGATTCTTACACGCCAAGCACCCCTCAATAGATAAGAGCTAGCCAATCAGAGACAGCCAGCTGATTCTTACACACCCAGCACCCCTCAATAGATAAGAGCTGGCTAATCAGAGACAGCCAGCTGATTCTTACACACTGAGCACCTCCCAATAGATAAGAGCTGGCCAATCAGAGACAGCCAGCTGATTCTTACACGCCAAGCACCCCTCAATAGATAAGAGCTGGCCAATCAGAGACACCCAGCTGATTCTTACACAACAAGCACCTCTCAATAGATAAGAGCTAGCCAATCAGAGACACCCAGCTGATTCTTACACACTGAGCACCTCTCAATAGATAAGAGCTGGCCAATCAGAGACAGCCAGCTGATTCTTACACAACAAGCACCTCTCAATAGATAAGAGCTGGCCAATCAGAGACAGCCAGCTGATTCTTACACAACAAGCACCTCTCAATAGATAAGAGCTGGCCAATCAGAGAGAAGCATTCTGACTAAAACAAGCAATAAAACTCCAAGACAGCCAATCAGGAATTACCTGCTGTCCATTAAAAACGCCCAAGAACACGGAGCCCTGGGTGCCGGACGCTAAAAACTGCAAATCCAGGATGTCCATCAAGTCGAGCGTCCACGGCTGTCGCGAAGCGGACGACGCGGCAGCCCGACGTCCGGCGGTCGCTGCGGCAACTCGAACGCTCAGCACCGTCCAGACTGGCCGGAAGCAGCCAAGGACGCCTTGCCAGAATGTCTTTCCAATTTCTGGCGCCGACCTACTACTGGACAATGTTGACTTTGGCGACCAATTCGGCGACTGAGACGGAGGATGCGGCGGCGGCGGCAAAGGCGGCGACACGATTGAGTTGGTGTCAGTTGCTGTAGCGGGCGAAAAACTGTGGACAGCGGCTGAGCTGGACGACCAACTGGCTCGAACAGTGGTTGATGTTTCATCCGAATATCTGTTGCTATTATAAGTAACACTCGGCGATGACGTCATCAATTGTAGACAGGAATTGCGAAATGCCGGATTATCGTAACCGCCGCCAGGCGCCGCGGCTGCTTCTGCGACATCGCCTGGACTTTTGCCATGATGCTGCTGCTGCTGATGGGATAAGGACTCGAGCTCAATGCTGAGCTGCCTGTCCAATGACTCATGTAGCTCAGTTGGCATCTTGTGGCCAGTTTGGCTAAAGCGGACCGGCTTGCCAGGTGACGAGGCTAAAGCCAACGCGGGCTCCGCTGCCGTTGAATGGTTCGCAGCAATGTTTGCTAGTTGAATAAAAACTGCAATTCAACTGCCAGCGGTGACGCAACAATTTGACATCTGAAAGATTAGAGATGGAGTAAGCAAACCAGAGTTGAAAGGCTACCAAAAGGTGGATGGGAAGATAGGAAGCTACCGAGGGCTGCAGAAAGGAAGCTAAAAAGGGGCGGAGACAGGAAGCTACCAAGGGCTGCAGAAAGGAAGCTAAAAAGGGGCGGAGACAGGAAGCTACCGAGGGCTGCAGAAAGGAAGCTAAAAAGGGGCGGAGACAGGAAGCTACCGAGGGACGAAGACAGGAAGCTACCGAGGGACGAAGACAGGAAGCTACCGAGGGGCGGAGACAGGAAGCTACCGAGGGGCGGAGACAGGAAGCTACCGAGGGGCGGAGAGAGGAAGCTACCGAGGGACGAAGACAGGAAGCTACCGAGGGGCGGAGACAGGAAGCTACCGAGGGGCGGAGACAGGAAGCTACCGAGGGACGAAGACAGGAAGCTACCGAGGGGCGGAGACAGGAAGCTACCGAGGGGCGGAGACAGGAAGCTACCGAGGGGCGGAGAGAGGAAGCTACCGAGGGACGAAGACAGGAAGCTACCGAGGGGCGGAGACAGGAAGCTACCGAGGGGTGGAGACAGGAAGCTACCGAGGGGCGGAGACAGGAAGCTACTGAGGGGCGGAGACAGGAAGCTACCGAGGGACGAAGACAGGAAGCTACCGAGGGACGAAGACAGGAAGCTACCGAGGGGCGGAGACAGGAAGCTACTGAGGGGCGGAGACAGGAAGCTACCGAGGGGCGGAGACAGGAAGCTACCGAGGGATGAAGACAGGAAGCTACCGAGGGGCGGAGACAGGAAGCTACCGAGGGGTGGAGACAGGAAGCTACCGAGGGGCGGAGACAGGAAGCTACTGAGGGGCGGAGACAGGAAGCTACCGAGGGACGAAGACAGGAAGCTACCGAGGGACGAAGACAGGAAGCTACCGAGGGGCGGAGACAGGAAGCTACCGAGGGCTGCAGAAAGGAAGCTAAAAAGGGGCGGAGACAGGAAGCTACCGAGGGGCGGAGACAGGAAGCTACCGAGGGACGAAGACAGGAAGCTACCGAGGGACGAAGACGGGAAGCTACCGAGGGATGAAGACAGGAAGCCACCGAGGGACGGAGACAGGAAGCTACCGAGGGGCGGAGACAGGAAGCTACCGAGGGGCGGAGACAGGAAGCTACTGAGGGACGGAGACAGGAAGCTACCGAGGGACGAAGACAGGAAGCTACCGAGGGACGAAGACAGGAAGCTACCGAGGGATGAAGACAGGAAGCTACCGAGGGACGGAGACAGGAAGCTACCGAGGGGCGGAGACAGGAAGCTACCGAGGGGCGGAGACAGGAAGCTACTGAGGGACGGAGACAGGAAGCTACCGAGGGACGAAGACAGGAAGCTACCGAGGGGCGGAGACAGGAAGCTACCGAGGGACGAAGACAGGAAGCTACTGAGGGGCGCAGACAGGAAGCTACGGAGGGGTTTAGTCAGAAATCTACGATGGATCGGAGAAAGCATTATACGGATGGGTGGGAAAAGTAATTAATAAATCATTACTGAAGATAAAAAAGCTATAGCCAAAAAACACAAATGCGTTATCGTATATTTAATTGTACTGAAAATAAGACAGATGAAGAGACGCTTAGCATTCGTAACATTAAATGACACTTCTTCATTTTTTTACATAACACTGTCTGGCATTGCAACCAAAAAAACCTATGTAACACCGGATGTCTAGAATAATCGTTCCCCCAAATTTTTTTCTAGAAAGCTCAAGCATCCTCGGTGGCCACATTGGCCTGAGCAGGCGCATAGTACAGTCCCTGTTTGACGTGCAGCCTCAGACGCAGCTGATCCGGTCCATTAAAAACCGAGGCAAAACCGGGGCATCGGCAGGCCGCTTCGACGATGGAAAACTTTTTCACCGCCGATTCGTGAGAGGATTCTACGCGTCGGTCCAGTAGGAAGTCTAACAAATTGGGCTCGGCCGCAATTAGGCTGGCGCCCCAGTCCTGAATTTGATTAGTTGCTATTTTTAGAACTTAACATCAGGTTGACGTCATATTCTATTTTTAGAACGCAAACAAATTGACGTCAGTTGCTATTTTTAGAACATACACTGTATTGACGTCAGCTGCTATTTTTAGAATATAAAATCATAACTAGCGTCTGGGCTATTTATAGAATGCAAAAAACGATGTCACTTTCTATTTTTAGAAAACCGCAAATTATTGAAACTTGCGCTATCATTTACTGTAGTGCGTTTGTGTGAGTAGAAAAACATGGCCTCTGTGGGCCGTATATTTAGTCGCTTATATAGTGGCTTGCCGACGTCCGGGTCAATTGTTGCGTAACATTAATGCAAGGTGCGCGCGGGGGTGAGGGTGAGCCCGATGGGCATAGCTAGCGAGCAAGATGGGCGGCGCGCACACTACATCTCTTCCCTAACAGATGCGAGCTTAAGGGCAAACTTTGAATCGAGTTTGCGAGCGAAGGGGATAAAAATAACAAACAGTTACAACAAAAGTTTTAACAAACAATTTTTTGAAATGCCTGCCAAATTTGTTAATGTCTTGAACAAGCTCATTGTTTGTAGCATACGGGCTGTTTCGCCTGCCTCGGGTGCGGCCTTTGGGCGATGGGGCCATCGTCTGCCCCGTGGGCGGCCTCAGCGGCCGCGTCCGCCGCCTGACCGCCGCTTGGATTGCCGATCTCCCACGGGCATTCTCGCAGCGGCTTTGCTTCGGTCACGTGTCGTCGTAGGACTGCTCCGTCCCTCTCTAGCGTCAAGGAGCTGCCGGTGATGGCTTTGACGATCCACGGCCGGGGGTCGAACGGGCATCGCAGCTTCGCCTTGCCGCGGTTTTTTAGCAGAACGCTGGTGCCTTCCCGGATGCTGTGTTGGGCCGCTGCCCGTCCGGCGTCGGCTGCGCGACGCATGGCCTGCTTGTAGCCGTGATCGTGGCGCTGCAGCTGCTGTCGTTTGGCGTCTCCTGACTGCCTCGCCGGGCCGGTGGGCAGGACGTCGCCGACCGCTCTGTTGAACATCAGGTCATTGGGCGAGAGGTTCGTGCCTCGGTGCACGGAGTTGCGGTATCCGAGCAGCCACTCATGGATGGCCCGGCGCCAGTCCTTGCCCTCTGCCGTGGCCGCGTTGACTGCCTTGTTCAGGCTGCGGTTGAAGCGCTCCACCTCGCCGTTAGCCGCGGGGTAGAGGGGGGTGATCTTGCGGTGCTGAACGCCGAGGCCGCGGACGAACTCCTTGAACTCCTCGCTCGTGAAGTAGGTCGCATTGTCAGTCGTGATCTGCTGCGGCACGCCGAACCGGCTGAACGAGGCCATGGCACAGTTGATGACGCTGGCACTGGTGAGGCTCCGGACTACGTAGACATCCGGGTAACGGCTGAAGTAGTCCACCAGAACCACGATGTTCTCGCCAGTCGGAAACGGCCCGCAAATGTCCACGTTGAGCAGCCTGGCGCTGGCGGCCTCCTCCTTGCATGGCGCATCACTCGGCAGCGGGTTCCGGCTCAAGGGGTCCGCTGGATTGTCCTCGCCCTTGCGGTAGTGCAGCGTGAAAGAAAAGTGCTGCGTCTGCAGCATGATGCGCTCCAGCCGGGGCGGCGGCTTCGAATCCACACGGTAGATGCCCAGCAGCGGCTTGTGGTCTGTGTAGATGTCAAAGTGCGGGCAGCCCTCTAAGTAGAAGGCAAATTTCGAGCAGCCGAACTTGACGCCCAGGGCTTCCCGCTCGATCTGGCTGTAGCGGCGTTCGACGTCGCTAAGAGTGCGGCTCGCGTAGGCCACCGGTCGCGTCTGGCCTCCCGGGTGCCGCTGCTGTAGGATGGCGCCGAGGCCCACAGGAGACGCGTCGACCACCAGTTCGGTCGGCAGCTGCTTGTCGAAGAAGGCCAGCGTGCAGCTCTCCGAGATGCAGTCCTTGACAGCCTGGAAAGCCCGCTGCCGCTCGCTGTCCCAGATGAACTCTTGGCCCTTTCGTGTCAGCTGCCTGAGTGGCTCTGCTTTCTGTGCCAGCTGGGGCATGAACTTCTCAAGGTGGTTAGCCAGGCCCAGGAACGAGCGAACCTCCTTGACTGATTGCGGCTCCCTGAAGGCCTGTAGCTCGGCGATCTTCTCCTTTGATGGCTGGATGCCGTACTTGGACAGTGTCATCGCCATGAACTTGGCCTTGCTGAGTCCCCAGCGGCACTTGCTGGCGTTGAGGGTGATGCCGTACTCTCGGAGTCTCGCCAGACAGGCTGCCACGTGAGTCTGATGAGCCAGTCGGTCCTGACTATGGATGATGATGTCGTCGTGGATCCACTTAACGCCTTCTAGACCCGCTAGTACTTGCTGCATCACGCGCTGTAAGATCTCGGAGGCGGAGGCGAATCCCATGCTCAGGCGGGTCAGCTGCCGCATTCCTCGGGGCGTCGAAAAGACGAAGTACTTGCGGCTGTCCTCGCTGATCTCGATCTGGTGGAAGGCCTTAAAGATGTCCAACTTGGTGAACGTTGTCGACCCCGCCATGTCGCTGGTCGCCTCTTCGAAAGTCGGGATCTGGTGCCGCTCCCTCAGGGCGGCCTTGTTCACGTCTCGCAGATCCTGGGTGATCCGGACGCTTTTCCCGTCCTCCTTAGGCACCACTACGATGCGGCTGACCCACGGCGTCGGACCCTCGACGGGCTGGATGATGCCCAGCTGCTCCTGCTCGTCCAGCTCGCGGTCTAGCGCTTCTCGGAGATGCACTGGAACTCGCGAAGGCGCGTGGCAGACTGGCCTGGCGTCTGGTCTGATGTTGATTTGCACCGATACGCCTTTGACCTGGCCTAGGCCTTTGAAGAGCTCAGGGAAGCGCTTGGCCACTGCCTGAATCGCCGGGTCTGCCGCTTCGGCCGATTCGATCGTTCGAACCTGGGGCGCCAGGCTGAGCAGCCGGAGCGATGTCGACGCCTCTCGTCCTAGGATGTTGGTGCCGTCTCCGGGGACGACGATGAAGCGGACTGTCTGGCTGTCTTGTCCGGCGGCCACCTGCAGGCTGCACGCTCCGAGGGTGCTGAGCGGTTCCGTGGAGCGGTAGGCAAATATCTTCGTGCGTGTCGATTGCAGCTGTGGAGGTCCTGGCAGCGTCTCCCATGCGCACTCGGTGAGTATGTTGCAGTCGGCTCCGCTGTCTATCAGGACTTGCAGCGGCGTTGATCCTATGAGCACTGTGGTCTGAGCGCCAGCTGCTGCAGTCCCTGTTGCTGCTACAGTCAGACAGAAGATACAGTCTTCCTCGGCTGAGCTGCTGCCATCGACCTGAAGAGCGCGAACATCTTCCTGCGGTCGGGAGAGGCACGCCCTGGCCAGGTGGTTTTTCTTGCCACAGCGCTGGCAGGTCTTGCCTTTGGCCGCGTTGCATGTCCGGTGGCCTGGAGCTCCGCACCTGATGCACTTGGACTGGCTCTGTGGCTGTCCGCCTGATCGCCGCGTCGATGAAGCCGGCGGGCTGGCCTCCTGACGTCGAAGACGATGTACCGCTGCTTCGTTGGCTTCCATGACGCTGGCTTGAGCTTCCGCTGCTTCCATGGCCCTGGCCACCCGCGTCGCTTCCTCCAGATTGACGTTGTCCATAGCCAGCAGCCTCCGCCGAAGCTGTTCTGAGCAGCAGCCTGCGATCACTTGGTCGCGGATCAGAGAGTCTCTGAGACTCCCGAAGCCACAGCCGTCGGCCGACTCTTTGAGGCGCCGAAGCCACTCGTCGAGGGGCTCACCAGAGCGCTGAGTGCAGAGCCTGAATTGATATCGCGTGAACGGAAGGTTCAATTTGCTTTTGAAGTGCGTGTCAAGCGCCTCCACGAGCGTTTCGACGTCGTTGCCATCCTTCTCTGTGAGGCCGGCGGCGATCGTTTGCAGGTCTTCGCCGGCCGTGTACAGCAGTAGCTGACGTTGGCGTTTTTTGTCCTCGATGTTCGCAGCTGCAGTGAAGAGCTGAAACTGAGACAGCCATTTGCACCACCTTGTGTGCGCAGAGTTCGGGTCTGTGCGCAGGTCCAATGGGCGTGGAGTTGACAGACTAACTTGCGACGCCATTGTAGTGCGTTTGTGTGAGTAGAAAAACATGGCCTCTGTGGGCCGTATATTTAGTCGCTTATATAGTGGCTTCCCGACGTGCGGGTCAATTGTTGCGTAACATTAATGCAAGGTGCGCGCGGGGGTGAGGGTGAGCCCGATGGGCATAGCTAGCGAGCAAGATGGGCGGCGCGCACACTACATTTACTATTTCAAAAAGCTGATAAATCACCATAAAAGTGCAATAAGCCAACCTGTTCAGCAATCGCAGCCAGCACACCCAGCGCCTCTAATCGGATCTCGGGAAACGGCACCCGCGCCAGTTTTTCAATGTCGGCCAGGCGCAACCTGAGCGGGCCCGACCACAGACGTTCGGCAAGGACGGAGGACTCCGATCTGACAGGCAAGTTACCGGATGCTGTCATTAGGTTGCCGATAGCGGCAAGAGCCCGAGCACGCGGTTCAGAACGAGGCGAGCGTCGAAGCACGTCGGCAATGGGCGACACCAGCTCCGGGCGAGCTAGCAGAGCCGACTTACCGGCTGGCGAGACGCTGCCAATGTGCGCAACCGTTGCCATAGCAACGAAAGCGTCCTGATCGGGAGAATTCAAAGCCAGACCGGAGCTAAGGCCAGCTAGAAACCCCGGACAAGCTGTCAAAACAGTGTTCGGGTCTGGTGACGAGGCCGCCACTTGGCCAAAGAGTCGCATTAGCTGCGGCCGGACCAGGAAAGCAATTAGTTCGTCGCAGTTGGGTGACAGAAGAGGATCGAGGCGTTCCAGTAGGCCGGACCTGGTGGAATTGGTCGATCGATAATTATCCCGAGGATTAGCGATGGTAATTTTAGCATTTCTTGATGAAAAGTCTGATTATCGCTGCTTATCTGTAAGATTATCGATGCTAATCCCTAGAATTATCGATGCTAATCCCTACGATTATCGATGCTAATCCCTAGGATTATCGATGCTAATCCCAAAGATTATAATAGCTAATTCTAGGATTATCGGTGCTAATCCCTAAGATTATAATTGCTAATTCTAGGATTATCGATTCTAATCCCTGGGATTATCGATGCTAATCCATAGGATAATCCATGCTAATCTCGATGTCACTTATCTATTAGAATTCGCCTATAAAATTTATCCATATCCCAAAAGGTCACCTGTGAAGCCAAGCCAGTCCATGGTGGCACTCCGCCAGCAGGGCCAAAATTTCTAAACAATTAACCGCCAACAGCGGATCGTTGCCAACCGCATCGTCAACCAATTTGCCTAGCAACCCGGCCGTCTCCATGGCAACCATAGCCGAGGGATTTCTGGCCGCCAGACGCGCGGCCAACTCCAAGCCGCGCATTCTCACCACGGCATTGTCCCGCCTGCAGACCCTGTCCGAAAACACGTTCGACAAGTCGCCAGACAGCAGCCGACAATCGAGGCCGCGGCTTCTACCGCCGGTGGCGGCCGCCAACCAGAATTTTGTCGCGGCAGCGGCCAGGGATACGCCAGCGTCGCCGCCGCTGTCGCCGCCGGAGACGTCGGCTCCGTCGGAGCCGAGCAGGTCGGCTAGGCAGCGCAGCAGGCCGTGATCCCATTGCACTTCTGAGTCCAAATCCGACTAGGAGAAGAGAGACAAAGCTTTTAAAAAAATCCACACGATGTTTGACACCTTATAAAATGAAAATCCCGATCCCTTGCGCAGCGGTCTCAAAATTTATCCCAGTTCGAAAAAATTTTATCCAAAAACCTCAGTCCTCATAGCTCAAACTCACCATGATCCCCATCCCTAACACTCACCTTGATCCCCATCGCCCAGACTCACTTTGATCCCAATCCCTTAGACTCATTTTGATCCCAGATCCTCATCTGTTTAGACTTAATTTTGTCCCAATCCCTAAGAGTCATTCTATCCTCAATCCTCGAGACTACTCTTAAGTTTCTGATACCAATCCTTGATTTGTATTAAGCTAAAGGTCCCCTATAGCTGTCACATCCTATTTTAATTAAATCCCCAGGCAAACCAAGCCAACTCACCTGGGCAACCTGCTCGGCCGCCTCAGACAGACGATGCACGCAAAACACGCGAGCCTCAACGCTCGAGCAGGTGTCCAGGGCGCGCAGGAACTGAGCCTGGCGCTTTGGTGATAGGCAGCCGTCGCCATGGCGATCAAGCGGAGGCCGGCTGGTCAACAATAATTCGCCGATATCACGCAAAGTGTCGACCAGAGCTGCCGCAGACTTTGCATTTGATGCTACAGTAGGCGAGGTGAGGACAGCATCCACCCGCCTAGCCAGATCTGCCACGTCCATTCTGTCAAGACAGATTTGAACCTCCGACTTGTCCATCTCGACTAGCTGCTTATACAGGGCGATAGCCTCGTCTGCATTGTTAGAATCGCTGTTAGGATCATTCAGAACAAGGCTTTGTAGGCGCTCACACAGACTGTCAGTGTTGGCCATTTGTGACAGAATATGCTACTTAGAGGTTATTTAAAAACTGAAGTGGCAACAAATTAAAAAATAAATGATGTTGCTTAAAGATGATGTTTAAATCAACATTGATTATGCAGTATTTGAGATTTTAATATACAAATTAAAAAATAGTACCATTTTCAAATGATTTTTTAATTTAATGTTTTTGCACTTGTAGCAGAGCTTGCAAGCTTTCATGGTAACTTCCTGAAAATTTTTTAATCTTTTGGTAAAAGAATTAATCAAACTTGGTTAAAAAAATTCAAGCTCCAACTCATTCCACACAGATAGACACATGGTAGCTATTGGACATTTAGTATAGGGGACCAACACATAGGTCTCTGGTTATTTAAGTAACCTAGTACTAGTAGACTAGAATCTAAAGGACCTTTAAAAGACCTGTAACAATATCTGTTTTTCCTAATATTAATAATGTATTTTCAGTGGCACTGCAACTAGAGGGAGGGGGCAGGGGGCAACTGCCCCCCCCCTTTTTGGAGAAGGAAGAAAAATGCAGTAAGGGGGGACCAAGCAAATTTTCATGAAAAAGCCATCAGGACCCAAACTGCCCCCCCATTGAACCAAACTCATAGGGTCCACCCCCCCCCCCCTTAACAAAATTCTGGTTGCGCCACTGTATTTTTTATTATATAATTTTTAATTAAATTTAAATTACTTTACAAATTATTTTTCAATAACTATAAATAAAAATAAATTATACTAGGCATATGCCCAGCTAATTGATAGCTTTGAGCTATAAGCTGATTAAGTAATGGATACAATATTATTTCTGTTTATTTCTACTATTCAACATATAAAAAGGTGTTATTGATATAAAAAACTATATGGAACAAAATTTGAAAACTGTGATCATAGTCTTTGTCATAATTGTTAAAAAAATTCTAGAATATAATAAGTAATTGCTTTACTTAGAAATAATAATGGCATGTCAAATAATTACAGTGCAATTTTTGCAAAAAAAAATAAATAAATCTAGTAAAAAACTTATAAAGCAAAAAAATCAAGGCGATTTTTCTAAAATCAACTTTCTCATCGATACGTACTCCTTTTCTGTATACTAATACATACAATCATGCATAGTTCATCTTGGTAATAAAAAAGAACATGACGTGTAATGACTATAACTTCGCGAAGTCTTTTAGGCTTCTAAAATCAAAGATAGATTAAATTGACAGCAAACGCTCCAACTCTTAGTCTCAGAGTCTAAAAAACCGGAATTACTAAATAAAATAGCAAATCTCTAAGAATTACATCCATGTGGTCCAGACAACCATTTGTTATTGTTCAAATGGAACACCGATTGTTCGAAGAAAATACCTTACTCAAAAAGCTGAATTAAAATACAACTATTTATAACGAAAGCTACTGCAAACACTTATTACCTTTCAGTAATTAATTATTAAGTAGACAAAATTTTAAATTTTTCAAAAAATATTAAATTTTATTTAATAATAAAAACTATAAAAATGTTTCTTAGAATGTTTTTGAAATGCATGCTGCGTAATCTCGCATTTTATGTCCCTAATGTAATCCCCTCGGTCAGAATTTTTTGCAGGCACAAGCAACTTCAGCGACAAACAAACTTGGCAACAAGCTGTCGATAAATTGATCTTTTAAATGACGCCTCTCCTGTAATAGTTTTCCTTAATACCTAATGTTTTTAATACAGAAAAGTTTCCTTAGTCATTTTTTGTATCAAAAAGCCAAACAGAGCAGATTCTGGCTAAATTCAGCTGTGGTTATTTCTTAAACTTATTCTAAACACTGAGCTGATTAATTTTACGAGTCTCTAGCCTAGGTCCCCTAGTTAAAACTTTTCTTAATGCTGTAATATCTTAAAAATATGGCAAAAGTAGCTAGGCAAAATATTGATCCCCATCCCTCAGACTCATCCCAGATTCCTAATCCCCGTCCCTCAGACTCACCCTGATCCTCATCCCTTTATTGAAAGTTGCTATTACCCCTAAGTATATTATATATAGCTACTTTCATAATATGAAATTACATGGTCCTAGACGCATTCGTATTCTTTTGGTTTATGACCATTCTAGATCATAATCACCAATAAAAGGTCAAAAGGAATGGAAACTCTTAAGTACTGACATTTTCAGCCCAGTCAATTATTACAGTAGTTGGACAAATGGACAACTGTCTGACATTGGAAGCTACCCTGCTCCTATATGTTACCTTTGGTATACAATCATTTGCATATCCCGCCCTCCTTAAATGATAGCAAACCAAAGCTAGGAAAATAAATAATAACCGAAACAATATTATAACACCCATCTTCTTTTTTAGTTCTCATTTTTACTGTCATTGTTCTGGAATAAATATTGGTGTTTACATTTACTTGCATACTTAGGAGTGAAAAATTACATAGCTATTGTTGTCACAAGGTTTTACATTGGTCCCCTAAATTGAAACTACGAAATTTCAAAAGTCCCCCAAAGATTTTTAGTATCACTCTGGTCTGCTAAACCAAAAGAATGCCATTTAGTTGATAATGCTTTTTTCTATACCCACTGTACCAATTCAAAATCAAATATTTTTCTTTTGGCAAGCTTGTTAGATTAATGCATTTTTATAATATAATTTTTAATATTAACATGATTGCTAGAAAAATGAGTTCTTTGTCTAAACCAAAATCATTACTTGCTAGTCCTAATTGTATGTTTTGCTTAAAGGAAAATGGTGCTTGTATAATTTGCTATGTAACTCTACTTCATTAAGTCACTATATATAATTCTAGCCTATATTTGTCTAAAATTCAGCATAGATTGAGAAAGCTAATCATAGTGCCATCAGTATGATTATAAGTGCCATTGTTAATATTTTTAAAAAATATAAATCAAGCCTATGTAACTTATATGTGCAACTTTGGAACCACCTGGTCATTTCTAATACAAATAGCTATACTTAAAGAAATCACTATTTGACAAACAATTAAAGATAATGAAATATATGTATATTGCTAATTAAAAAGGATCAGGACTAGTCACTGTCAACTGACCAATTATCAACTAATTCCAAAATTTGGTCACTTTTTTCAACTAGCCACTAGGGCTATCTAAAAATTTGGTCACTTCATCAACTTTTGTTTACATGGATGATTCAAACCTTGTAAGGTGTCCTTAATTCAAACCTTAGTGACTTGGTCCATTTTGTTTTAATCATTAAAAACTAATTTTTTTTGAAAGGATACTTTTTAAAAAATGCAAGAGAGACAATTTAAAATTTTATAATTAAACCCCAAAACAAAATATTCAAGCTAAAGCAAAAATGTGAATATGGATTGTATCTTGAAAGTGTATTTCCTAGAAATGATCACCCTGTAGACCCTTTTAACATTGTAAATTTAGTCAATGCACTTTCAACTACTCAGTTAGCTGTAGCCAAATATTTCCCTGTCAAATTATTCATTCCTAATTAATTCTTTTGTAGTTATTTTTTAACTTAGGCTATTTGGTCTATCAACCTTTGATAAATAGCCTTTTAAAATCTGGTCACTTCATCAACTTCAAATCAGCACACCTGTTTACCCTGTTCACTTTGTCAACCAGTTGACAAAGGGACCAGCACCCATTAAAAATTGGCTAACTAGCTACCAAGATTTTACCCAAATGATTCAATTGGTACTCCAATGATAGGATTTCCAAAGTAATGATGCTTTTGCCAGTATTAGGCAACAGCCTTAAACAGTATAGTTATTCATAATGCATTGAATAAAGGGGCTTTAGGCCTAGTGAGAAAGATTTTTTGTTAGCCCTTATTTACAAAATGTCTTGGCTAGCTTTTTATTTCATTATTTGCTTAAACCAATAAGGCCAGTGGAAATGAAAGAAAGTAAGAAAAAGAGACTGGTAGCCAAGCAGTAAAAAATAGAGAATAAACTGGCCCAAAAGCAAGTTGTAAAAAATAGGCTCTTTTGATAGGTCAGGAAGGGAAAAGGAAAAGCATGATGAAGCAAAACAAGGAATATAGTGGATAAGGTGAAAAAGCAGCTACACTAAAATGGAAAGCCACACTACAGTTCTCTGTTTACCAAGTACTGACAGACTTTTGAACTTAAATGTTTAATGTATATAGTATTGATATTTATGAGTATGATTTTATCTAATGAAAATCTTAGACATAAAAAAATTGTTTTTTATTGAACTTAGTGCAGCCATAATAAGTTGGCAATACTATTATTATCTTGGCCTATCTTATATCATTTTTGTATAGTAACAACTTAAGTAATAAAGGATAAATAAATAAAAATGAATTTAGACACTCAACCTTTCGATCAGATGTACAGCCCATGGCACAGCCACAGCTAGTTGTGCAGCACATCCAAGGGCTGTGTACAGCTTTTAGCCTGATGGGCTGGAGGGGCTGCAACACCCACACTAAATTTACCCAGCTCAAACTGGGGCCGTGACTCGAACCCACGACCTTCTGGTCACAAGGCAGGCGCCTTAGACACTAGGCTACAACTCCTCCTTAATAAAGGATAAAAAATAATATACCAACATTTGAAGACAAAGGGATTTGCTATTTTAATTAAGCAAGTGGAGGATTTCAAAATGGTGTAGGCCTAGCATATGTGGAAGATAATATAATAATAACGCCCTTTACAGCTTGAATATATTTAGTAGCATTTTTAACTAAATAAATTTAGACATATTATTCACTTATAAAGTAACCTACCATACAATTTTATATTAGTTTGAGCTAAAATTGCTGATAATAAAAAAGCAAAACAACTTTTAAATTTTTTTCTTGCAGCATCATGGCGTATGGCGCTTCTAACATGCTAACCCAGCAACAGCTATGGGACATTTTCCAACGAATTGACAAAGACCGCTCTGGTAGTATTAACTGTATTGAACTGCAGAGTGCACTTAGCAATGGTACTTGGACACCATTTAATCCCGAGACGGTTCGTCTCATGATTAGCATGTTCGATAGGAACCAGACAGGTTAGTATTTTACACAGTTCGGCGTATATATTTGGTTTAAGTTAGACTCATTATTATAGAACTAGTAAACATAGTCAATTTCCCACTGAAATGCCTAAAAGGGGGGTAGCATCTGTCTCTGAACTACTTGGCAAGAGGGTTAGATCTCCCACTGACCTGATTGACAAGAGGGTTGGATCTTCCACTGACCTGATTGACAAGAGGGTTGGATCTTCCACTGACCTGATTGACAAGATGGTTTGATCTCCCACTGAACTATTTGTAAGGGGTTTGATCTCCCACTGAACTGTTTGGGAAGATGGTTTGATCTCCCACTGAACTGTTTGGGAAGATGGTTTGATCTCCCACTGAACTATTTGTAAGGGGTTTGATCTCCCACTGAACTGTTTGGGAAGATGGTTTGATCTCCCACTGAACTATTTGTAAGGGGTTTGATCTCCCACTGAACTATTTGTAAGGGGTTTGATCTCCCACTGAACTGTTTGGGAAGGGGTTTGATCTCCCACTGAACTGTTTGGGAAGATGGTTTGATCTCCCACTGAACTATTTGTAAGGGGTTTGATCTCCCACTGACCTGATTGGGAAGAGGGCTGGATCTCCCACTGACCTGATTGGGAAGAGGGCTGGATCTCCCACTGAACTGATTGGGAAGGGGTTGGATCTCCCACCGAACTGATTAGGAAGGGGTTTGATCTCCCACTGACCTGATTGGGAAGTGGGTTCAGGAGCTTTAATACTCATAAACCAGTAACTGGTACTGCACTGATTACATTATCAAATTCATAAGTAACCAAAGCTGTTTGTAAACTTTCAATTCATTAATCTAAACCGCCTTGCAGGCACCATTGACTTCAACGCATTCCAACAGCTGTGGCGCTACATCACCGACTGGCAGAACACGTTCCGCACCTACGACCGAGACAACAGCGGCAGCATCGATCGGCACGAGCTGAAAACGGCGCTAACCACGTTTGGCTACCGTTTGTCCGACGCGTTTTTCGATTTATTAATTAGAAAATTTGATCGGCAAGGTCGGGGCACGATATTTTTTGACGATTTCATCCAGGCCTGCGTGATGCTGCAGATGCTCACACAGGCTTTTGCTCAACAGGATGTGCAGAGGAATGGCTGGATCACCATTAACTACGAGACGTTTCTCACCATGGTCATCAATACTACTGTTACTAAATGATTGAGTAGTGTAGCGCGTCGGTTTATTATTTTTTTTTATTCCCGAATATTTGTCGTTCAAACGGTGACTTAACCGTATTCAGCAGCTCTCGAGTGTTTAATAACAACATGATCACTGCTATCTGACTGGTGTTATTCGGGTTAAATAAATGTCGCTTTGCCTCGAGATTTTTACCCATCGCTTTCGGTGCTTGTCCGTTATTTTTTTTTCAAATTTTAAAGTTTGTTTTAACAATGCTATTTTTTTGTTTGAATTTTGAATTCTCAGTAAAAGTAAATTAAATTTCTAAGTAATTATTGTTAACACTTGAATTGAATCAATAATTATTTTATTTCTTGGATTTGCCACTAGCTTTGTCCCGTTTCCCATATGTTTCCTTTGTTTTACTTTTGCGCGTTTCTTGAATTCCCTATATAATAAAGCATGCGTAAATTTTATTTGTACTATTTTGACTAAAAATAAACTTTTGAATTTAGTCGCTTAATTATTAATTTGATTGCCAATCTTTGTATTCAGATTGTGAAACTAAAGAAAACAACAAGTCGTTCTGATTATAACTCGTAAAATTAATATATTTTAGTGACAAATAGTAGTATGGTAATATTTTAGCTTATCACAATAGCTTTAGTTTTCTTCGAGTAAAATCGTTTCTGAAAAAAATCTTTAAACGAGTCTTGCTTGCTTTAGTAATATTACTACTAAAAAATAATAAATTTAACAGTCGAAATGTCATCCACACTACTTAGTTGGGGTGATTCGCAGCAGTAGTCAAGTTAGAGTCAGAATCGAATAAAAATTGTGAATTATTATTTGGTATGCACCAGCGCCGGGAAGGTGCGCATTCTTAGTCGCTCAACTTCAGCTCTGAGCACGGCGACCTCTTTGGCCTGGGCTTTGGCCAAATCCACTAATCGTTGTCGTTGTAAGATCTGTTCGTAGCGTTTCTTGGCGGCGTAGGATTCGTCATGTTTCTCGGCTGAAAATTTGGGAGAGGGGAGATTTTCACTTGATCCGTGAACTGGTACTAGAGGTGATCAAAAAGTTCTGCAATCTATCCAACTTGCGTCCTGATTATAAAAGGGGTATAAAATCGTCGTGGTGACAACTGTTGCTTTGAATGCTGTGCCTTCACAAAGCGAAGACAATGCTTGGATACTTCTTAAGCAATTATGGATTCAGCTGCTTCTACATCCACTACTTGCTTGCTACATGTAGGCATCAAAATTCCCATGAATTCTCAAAATCGAAACTGAAAGCTGCTACCCCGGACGACTTTTTCCTGTGCTCAAGAGGCAGAGAGGTAGTTTACTGTTGATTGAGGGCACAATTTTCTTCGAGTCACATTATTAACACTAAGATCAGGCATATTTTCCCCATATAAGGAACGATGAAACAACTTTTAAAATCGTCCAATGTCGGCAATCGTCGAGATATTCAGCGATTCTTGTCAAAGACCCTAGTGGCAAGAACAACCAGCATATACTCTGTACTCGTATTAGCCTTTAAGGTGAATCTAACAGTGGCTCGATAAGCTCGGTCCATTTATCGCAGGGGGGCTCCGCTTTCAGCCTCCCAGGAACCAGGGTCCCCTTCATCACCGTCGGGACCTTCAACCAAAGCACCCGTTCGGCATCTCAGGATTGGCTGCGTTTCCAAAGCTGGCAATGAAGAATCCTCTTCTGCATTTTAATGTCCAGTCATAAGACATTATCGGTGAATGCAATGGACGACGATGACCCTCTAGGCTGACCTGTATAGATTTACAAACGACCTTCGAGACCTTCAACGGAGTCCCACCTCGCCGCATCGAGCAAGTAGCACCACCAAAGTTGTCTTTTCTCTAACAAGGACCCAAACCAGACATGCCTGCACATCATAAAATGGTCGCGCATCATGTTCAGCATTCAGCACTGTCTGTACGACCTTCGGGACCTTCAATCGAATACAGCGGAATATTTTATCCCGCGTTCTTGAGTTTCGTAGCAAATGCGAGCAGTTTTTTTCTATGAGATACAAAACTTTTTACTGTCAACTCTCACCATTAGTCTCCTCGATGTGAACTCTCTCATTCACGCCGACATTGAGCTCTTCAAGCTCGTCATCTAGACGCTGATTCTTGGCTGCCAGTGCGCCAGATTTCACTTCGGTCAGTTCCTTGAGCTTCGCCTGCTTCATCTCCACCATTTTGGCGTGGTGCTGAATTTGCAGATTTTTTTGTTTAAATTATTTTCATTTTCAAAAAGCATTTTCTTGGAAACGGAATTATTTTGATAATTAAAAAGCAGACCTTCTTCATCAGCTCGATGGCCTGGTCCAACTTCTGGATCTCGCTGTTGATCAAACCGTCGTAATCCTCGGTCGATAGGTACTGAAAATTCATATTTGTTCAGATGAGCTATTTTACTACTTATGAAGCCAATTTTATCAATAGTCTGGATCGCATTTGTTACCCGTTGAATCTCGCGCGTTATTTTGAAGCTATTGATGTCGCGCAGCTTGTTAATGAGATCCTCGGCATCCATCCGCATGCCGCGGAGTTCCCACTCGAGTCGGCGGAACGTCTTCTTCGAATCCTTGGCCTCCTCCATGAATCGAACCTTGGCCTCGCCCAGGGTCTTGATCTTGCTGTTGAGATCTTCAACGACGCCGCGGCTGAGCAGGAGGCTGTCGGCGAAGTCTATGATGAAATCGTCGCGCGGTTCAACTTCAACTTGGCCCTGTTTCACCAGCAGCTGAACCTCCAGATTGTTGGCGAATTGGGCGCGCTGGTTGGCTAGTTGCTCCTTGAAGCAGAATTTTTTTATGGCTGGTCAGTGCTGAATTTGGCGCACATTTGAATGCACAATTGGATTTGAGACTACTGCTCCATTAATGCCCCTTGCCCCCTAGCAATATTAAGTTTGGAGCACAGTGTTTTTAGAATCTGTGTTTTGGAGCCACTTGCACTTTTGTACTAACAAGTTTGGAGCGCCTTGCACCCCTTCACTACGCTCGTATTAAGTTTGGAGCCCCTTGCACCCCTGCACTATTAAGTTTGGAGCCCCTTACACCCTTGCACTATCAAGTTTAAAGTCCCTTGCACTCTTTCTTGTACCACAAATTTTGAGGCCATTTGGCCCCTTGCACTATTAATTTTGAAGCCTCTTGCACTATTATAAGGTTTGTGACCCTTTGTTATCATTAAGTTTTGTGCCATTGGCAACCTTTACAATAAAAGTTTCACACCTCTAAAAAACATACTTTTTGGCACCTTTACATTGTAACGCTCGTTGCTTTCTTGTATTATAATCTTTAGCGCAATGTAATGTAGTCGACTAAAGCAATGTAATGGCGCTGCTACTATGCTACTATTTTCAGCGTACTATATTGTTGTTGTTGTTGTTATGTACTCTTTGGCAGCAAATTTTGGCGCCCCAATCATCACCTGCAACAGCTTGAGGTTCTCAGCGTCCGCCTGCATCTGATTGTACTCCGACTCGCGCTTAGTAACAAACGCTTGAAACTCGGACAGGGCCAGGGTCATGTCGCCAACTAGAAGCTCTTTCTCGCGTTTAGCCCGTCGCAGCTGGCAAAAACGGTGCCACACGTGCGCGTCCAGGCCTGACGGCATGTGCCTCTCGTCGTCCTGCTCTCGTAGTACCTGGTGAGCGTGCGAGATTTGGCACTTTTGAGCATCGGTTGGTTCTGAGTTTAACTCCTACCCAGCCTCATTATTTTGGATAGTTTTTGTTTTCTTAGAAAGCAATTGTCCCCAATCAGCCGCTCACCTGGCCCAGCGCCTGCCTGGCGCCCTCCTGCCGACTAGCCGTGGTCGGCCGGTTGCCGTACGGATATAATGGCGCGTCGCCAAGGCCGGCTTTGATCTTCAGTCTGCGCGGCGATTTTTTTGGGTGTTTCGGGTGTCATAACTTTGTATTGATTAATATACAGCAATTAAAAAATATATATCTTGCAGGATCAATATCAGAGGGTACGACCGACTTTTTGAAACTTTATTGCTGAGACATCAAAGGATACCGCCTCAATTACAACCCGAAGCTAGGCATCATAGGATACTGCCTGAATTACGACCCCCAAGCTAGACATCATAGGATACTGCATCAATTACGACCCCAAGCTTTACATAAAAGGATACCGCCTCAATTACAACCCCCAAGCTTAATATCAAAGGATACCGCCTCAATTACAACCCTCAAGCTTAACATCAAAGGATACCGCCTCAATTACAACCCCCAAGCTTAACATCAAAGGATACCGCCTCAATTACAACCCGAAGCTAGGCATCATAGGATACTGCCTGAATTACGACCCCCAAGCTAGACATCATAGGATACTGCATCAATTACGACCCCAAGCTTTACATAAAAGGATACCGCCTCAATTACAACCCCCCAAGCTTAATATCAAAGGATACCGCCTCAATTACAACCCCCAAGCTTTACATCAAAGGATACCGCCTCAATTACAACCCCCAAGCTTAACATCAAAGGATACCGCCTCAATTACAACCCCCAAGCTTAACATCAAAGGATACCGCCTCAATTACAACCCCCCAAGCTTAACATTACAGGATGCCGCCTCAATTACGACCCCTAAGCTTGACATCAAAGGATACCCCCATGTCTTATATTCCCCTTTGATTGACATCAAACGATGCCGCCTTATCTTAAAAAGCTCTGATTTGTAGTATTAAATATCGATGTTAACTGATTAACCCTAGTTTGTTAAAACAGAATGACCACTCACTGCGGCAGCTTCTTTTTGTACATCTTGTGCAACGTGTCTGCCATCGCTGCAGAAATTTCTGGAAATTCTTTTTTAAACGCAGAGAAATTCTTTTCCATGTACTCGTTGTCCGACTTGGCGTACTGGATCTGCTCGTCCTGCGTCTTCACCAGCTTGCGACTGCGATCAATCAGCGGGCCGAGCTCTTCCAGTGCGGCACGACGCTTGGCTAACAAGCTGGCGAGTTCGCGTTCCCGGACGGCCAGCTCCTCCTCGATGAGCAGCGCCAGACGGAGTCGATAAATTTTCAATTCCTCGTGCACCACAGCCGATTGGGTTTTCACTTTTAGAGCGAAAAGTTGGCGCAACTCTTGGTCGAATGCGGCCATGTTGTCCTCCGTGAGGCCCTGAGCAATAGGTGGTGGTGAGAGGCGCCAGAATTGGTAGTGAGGGCCTCGGAATCGGTAGTGAGAGGCGCCAGAATCTCAATAGTGAGGGGCGCCGGAATCTCAATAGTGAGGGGCGCCGGAATCTCAATAGTGAAAGGCGCCAGAATCTCATTAGTGAGAGGCGCCGGAATCTCAATAGTGAGAGGCGCCGGAATCTTAATAATGAAGAAATATGTGATAAAAGTATACCAGCAAGTTTATCCCTAAACTATTCTCACCTGAAGTTTCTTCAATTCGGCCTCCAACTGTTTGCGGTATTTCTCCCGTTCCTCTTGCAGCTCGCGCACCCGTCGCTCATAATCCTCGGCCGCTTTCCGCTCGTCCTCGTTCCATTCGGTCTCCTGCGGGGAGGGGGCGTTGGTCACCAATGATGAAGAGTAGGCTGAGAAAAATCCCTTATGGGCACACTTTCTGACGGTCATGTGAATTCACAACCGAGTTTATTTAAAGAAAAATGGAAAAAATCTTTTATTCTCACCTGCTTGTTAATCATGAAAGCCGGTTTGGGGATGTCCTTCTTCAGCTCGTCCTCCTTGTGCACCTCCAGCACGCCGCCCATCATCTGGTCGAGGCCTCTCTCGCGCCAGTTGTCCAGCCGCTCCCGGCGAAGTCGCTCCTCCTCAGCTTGACGCTCCTCTTCGAGCTTCTTGCGCTGCTCCGGGGTCAAGTACTTCTCGACGGTGACCTCGCTGTCGCTAACGGTGAACAGCAGCTCCGGCTTCTCGACGGCTACGAAGTTCGGATCCGACACTGCCGTCGGTAGGCCCAGGTCGGATACGATCTTTTTTACGCGCAAGTTTCTCTCGCGAATTTTGCTCATCTCCTGGTCTTTCTTCTTGTAAACTTCGTTAAACGCCTTGTTGAAGCCGGTCTTGATGTGCCGGATTGAGTCCTGGTTTCGTCGGTAGAGAAATGGAGGGGACCGTGTGAATATCCCGAAAGAAATACTGCCTAAATCTCGAAGGAAACGCTGCCCAAATCTCAAAGGAAATGCTGCCCAAATCTCAAAGGAAATGCTGCCTAAATCTCGAAGGAAATGCTGCCCAAATCTCAAAGGAAACGCTGCCTAAATCTCGAAGTAAATGCTGCCTAAATCTCGAAGGAAATGCTGCCTAAATCTCGAAGGAAACGCTGCCTAAATCTCGAAGGAAATGCTGCCTAAATCTCGAAGTAAATGCTGCCTAAATCTCGAAGGAAACGCTGCCTAAATCTCGAAGGAAATGCTGCCTAAATCTCGAAGGAAACGCTGCCTAAATCTCGAAGGAAACGCTGCCCAAATCTCAAAGGAAATGCTGCCTAAATCTCGAAGGAACCGCTGCCTAAATCTCGAAGGAAACGCTGCCTAAACCTCAAAGGAAACGCTGCCTAAATCTCGAAGCAAACGCTGCCTAAATCTCGAAGGAAACGCTGCCCAAATCTCAAAGGAAATGCTGCCCAAATCTCGAAGGAAATGCTGCCCAAATCTCAAAGGAAACGCTGCCTAAATCTCGAAGTAAATGCTGCCTAAATCTCGAAGTAAATGCTGCCTAAATCTCGAAGGAAATGCTGCCTAAATCTGGAAGGAAATGCTGCCCAAATCTCGAAGGAAACGCTGCCTAAATCTCGAAGGAAACGCTGCCTAAATCTCGAAGGAAACGCTGCCTAAGTCTCGAAGGAAATGCTGCCCAAATCTCGAAGGAAATGCTGCCCAAATCTCAAAGGAAACGCTGCCTAAATCTCGAAGTAAATGCTGCCTAAATCTCGAAGGAAACGCTGCCCAAATCTCGAAGGAAATGCTGCCCAAATCTCAAAGGAAATGCTGCCTAAATCTCGAAGGAAATGCTGCCCAAATCTCAAAGGAAACGCTGCCTAAATCTCGAAGTAAATGCTGCCTAAATCTCGAAGGAAATGCTGCCTAAATCTCGAAGGAAACGCTGCCTAAATCTCGAAGGAAATGCTGCCTAAATCTCGAAGTAAATGCTGCCTAAATCTCGAAGGAAACGCTGCCTAAATCTCGAAGGAAACGCTGCCTAAATCTCGAAGGAACCGCTGCCTAAATCTCGAAGGAAACGCTGCCCAAATCTCAAAGGAAATGCTGCCTAAATCTCGAAGGAACCGCTGCCTAAATCTCGAAGGAAACGCTGCCTAAACCTCGAAGGAAACGCTGCCTAAATCTCGAAGCAAACGCTGCCTAAATCTCGAAGGAAACGCTGCCCAAATCTCAAAGGAAATGCTGCCCAAATCTCGAAGGAAATGCTGCCCAAATCTTAAAGGAAACGCTGCCTAAATCTCGAAGTAAATGCTGCCTAAATCTCGAAGGAAACGCTGCCCAAATCTCAAAGGAAATGCTGCCCAAATCTCAAAGGAAATGCTGCCTAAATCTCGAAGGAAATGCTGCCCAAATCTCGAAGGAAACGCTGCCTAAATCTCGAAGGAAACGCTGCCTAAATCTCGAAGGAAACGCTGCCTAAGTCTCGAAGGAAATGCTGCCCAAATCTCGAAGGAAATGCTGCCCAAATCTCAAAGGAAACGCTGCCTAAATCTCGAAGTAAATGCTGCCTAAATCTCGAAGGAAACGCTGCCCAAATCTCGAAGGAAATGCTGCCCAAATCTCAAAGGAAATGCTGCCTAAATCTCGAAGGAAATGCTGCCCAAATCTCAAAGGAAACGCTGCCTAAATCTCGAAGTAAATGCTGCCTAAATCTCGAAGGAAATGCTGCCTAAATCTCGAAGGAAACGCTGCCTAAATCTCGAAGGAAATGCTGCCTAAATCTCGAAGTAAATGCTGCCTAAATCTCGAAGGAAACGCTGCCTAAATCTCGAAGGAAACGCTGCCTAAATCTCGAAGGAACCGCTGCCTAAATCTCGAAGGAAACGCTGCCCAAATCTCAAAGGAAATGCTGCCTAAATCTCGAAGGAACCGCTGCCTAAATCTCGAAGGAAACGCTGCCTAAACCTCGAAGGAAACGCTGCCTAAATCTCGAAGCAAACGCTGCCTAAATCTCGAAGGAAACGCTGCCCAAATCTCAAAGGAAATGCTGCCCAAATCTCGAAGGAAATGCTGCCCAAATCTTAAAGGAAACGCTGCCTAAATCTCGAAGTAAATGCTGCCTAAATCTCGAAGGAAACGCTGCCCAAATCTCAAAGGAAATGCTGCCCAAATCTCAAAGGAAATGCTGCCTAAATCTCGAAGGAAATGCTGCCCAAATCTCAAAGGAAACGCTGCCTAAATCTCGAAGTAAATGCTGCCTAAATCTCGAAGGAAACGCTGCCTAAATCTCGAAGGAAACGCTGCCCAAATCTCAAAGGAAATGCTGCCTAAATCTCGAAGGAACCGCTGCCTAAATCTCGAAGGAAACGCTGCCTAAACCTCGAAGGAAACGCTGCCTAAATCTCGAAGCAAACGCTGCCTAAATCTCGAAGGAAACGCTGCCCAAATCTCAAAGGAAATGCTGCCCAAATCTCGAAGGAAATGCTGCCCAAATCTCAAAGGAAACGCTGCCTAAATCTCGAAGTAAATGCTGCCTAAATCTCGAAGTAAATGCTGCCTAAATCTCGAAGGAAATGCTGCCTAAATCTCGAAGGAAATGCTGCCCAAATCTCAAAGGAAACGCTGCCTAAATCTCGAAGGAAACGCTGCCTAAATCTCGAAGGAAACGCTGCCTAAGTCTCGAAGGAAATGCTGCCCAAATCTCGAAGGAAATGCTGCCCAAATCTCAAAGGAAACGCTGCCTAAATCTCGAAGGAAATGCTGCCTAAATCTCGAAGGAAATGCTGCCCAAATCTCAAAGGAAACGCTGCCTAAATCTCGAAGTAAATGCTGCCTAAATCTCAAAGGAAACGCTGCCTAAATCTCGAAGTAAATGCTGCCTAAATCTCGAAGGAAATGCTGCCTAAATCTCGAAGGAAACGCTGCCTAAATCTCGAAGGAAATGCTGCCTAAATCTCGAAGTAAATGCTGCCTAAATCTCGAAGGAAACGCTGCCTAAATCTCGAAGGAAATGCTGCCTAAATCTCGAAGGAAACGCTGCCTAAATCTCGAAGGAAACGCTGCCTAAATCTCGAAGGAACCGCTGCCTAAATCTCGAAGGAAACGCTGCCTAAATCTCGAAGGAAATGCTGCCCAAATCTCAAAGGAAACGCTGCCTAAATCTCGAAGTAAATGCTGCCTAAATCTCGAAGGAAATGCTGCCCAAATCTCAAAGGAAACGCTGCCTAAATCTCGAAGGAAACGCTGCCTAAATCTCGAAGGAAACGCTGCCTAAGTCTCGAAGGAAATGCTGCCTAAATCTCGAAGGAAATGCTGCCTAAATCTCGAAGTAAATGCTGCCTAAATCTCGAAGGAAACGCTCCCTAAATCTCGAAGGAAATTCTGCCTAAATCTCAAAGGAAATGCTGCCCAAATCTCAAAGGAAACGCTGCCCAAATCTCGAAGGAAACGCTGCCTAAATCTCAAAGGAAATGCTGCCTAAATCTCAAAGGAAACGCTGCCTAAATCTCGAAGGAAACGCTGCCTAAATCTCGAAGGAAACGCTGCCTAAGTCTCGAAGGAAATGCTGCCTAAATCTCGAAGGAAACGCTGCCTAAACCTCGAAGGAAACGCTGCCTAAATCTCGAAGCAAACGCTGCCTAAATCTCGAAGGAAACGCTGCCTAAATCTCTGGGGCAGCCCTGGGCACTTAGTACTCTAACTTTCTGAAATACCTCGTAAAAACCAGTGCACATGAATTTTTTAAAAATTTTGCCTGCTCACCTGCAGCAGCACAATCTGGTTGATCTTCTGCTCCCGGGTGTGCAAGTCAAACTGAGAGTAGAACATTGACTTGAGTACTCCGAATCTCTCGGCTGGGATAACGTGGGGGATGATTCATCAGCTTTAGCTTTGTCGATAAATAAAAAAATACTTTAACTGGCATTTGTTAGTAAAAGACGAAATCTGTTTAAATAGTCGTTTATTTTTCAAGTTGAAATCCAGTTTCATAAAATAATTGGATTGTTGTTTCTTAGTTTTAACGTAGGGGTGACTGAAGATTTTGTTATTACTAGTGAGCTGGTTCTGTTTTTTTTGAAAAAAACATATAATCAAGTATTAATCCTGCATACGTTACTATTAGTAGCAGCGAAAAACTTTTTGTCATTTTGTTAGTATATACAGAACGTAGGTGCGGTAATAAAGGCATCAGAAAAAATTCATTTCCATGGAAAGTAACTGCAAATCTAAATCTAACAACACCTGATGACCCGAACAAAATTAAACGTTTAAAAAATTGTAAATCTGTATCGCTAAGCATCCAAGTTGTACAGCTGTACTCTAGAGCTCATTGCAAAGGCGCTCTATCTGTACTTAGACATTTTTGACAGCAAAAATGTCTATGGCACAATGTACTTAATGCTAAACTCGTGTAATGCTTTATTTGCGTACCTTATTTTTCAACTACATCTTGAAAACTGAACTGAAAAAATGAGGCTTAACTTTCAGAACAAACATCGGGACAGTCCACAGCAACTACGAGTAAAAAAAAACAACTCTTATTGTTAAAGCGACGCAAAAAATGCGGAAAACTTTGAACAATCTGGGAAAATTTTGGTTGTTGTATCGGGCGAAACTTTTTAAAGCAAATTAAAACAACCGATATTTTTTGTTAGTCTATAAATATTGAAAAATTAAAGTTACCTGAGCCTGCACGTTGACATCATAAGCGGAAAGGATCATTGTGTGCAAAATTTTGTGAAGTGGCAATTATTTAGTGTTAAATCTTGGATAATTCGTAGTGCAAACTATGCAAACAAGCATTAATCTCAGTAATCAACGGAATAAACTACTTAGTTTTACAAGTTATAATGTTGTTAGAGAAGCAGCTAGCTAAAGCAAATTTCATTCTAGCAGTTTGTTTAAATTCCCTTCAAATAACTTTTTAAATTTTTTTGGAAGGTTTCTACGAAACAGATCGGGGTCGGTTCCGGGGACAGTACCGATAGCTTTCATACGTAGCAGAATTTTCATTCAATATATAAATGCATTAATAATTTATCAGAGTCAAAATTAGCTAATACTCAGACCCAAACCGACTAGCTGTTAAAAGCAACGGCGCATTGATGAGAGCAAAAACTCATTACTAAAATAAAAATTCGGATTTCAGTCTCACCTGCACTACCCTGAAGCGTAATTGAATCCTGGTGATCATCTTGCTCCTGCGTCTCTTCCTCATCTTCGCCCTCAGTCTACAACAAAAATGTTTTTATATTAGGATAAATATTTTTGGCGTGTTCTTTGTGATCGACTGTTCATCGTAGAGAAAGTACAAAATTAGCAATAATAAAGTGTTCTGGTGCAAAATTACAACCTCTAAACGTTTGTGGAAAGATATGCCATCACATCCGTATTTTGAGTTCAGTTCGAAGAAAGTTAGAGCACTAAATTTCCGAAAATAAGAGAAATTTTACTTAAAAAAACAACGCAACAAAATGCAAGACTCCTAAGTTTTATTGCAAATATTCAATAAGATGATAAAAATGAAAACTGTCTATAAAAGTGCACAAAGAAAGACCAAATAATCAAAAGAAAGTAACTATGGCTAAAAAGTAAAGGCATGCTTTATCTATCGAAAGACGAAATAACTGGTTCTGTTTTAACAAATACAATATTTTTTTTAATTTCGATTTACCTTCAAGTTGAAACGCGTTTTAATTACGTCCTCCAGGGGCTTCAAATTAGTCGAAAAAAGTGTTTCATAAATTTTTCTATATTGCGCTAACCATGCTACTGTAGACTAACATTTTAGCAGTAGCAATGCAGGAAAAATACTACCATATCAATTTCGTTCTTTCAAACAACAAACCTGTTGATCTTTGCTCTGCGAGTCCAGCAGCTCGCGCCTGTCCTTGGCCTCTTGAATCTCGATCACGCGTCGCTTAGCAACCTGATCCAGGCGCTCCTGCTCCTCGCGGGTCTGCGGCTTCAGTGGATAGTTTGACACCTCTAGGGGGGCGCCGAATGACACGATGCTGCGGCCTTTGACCTCCATCTCCTCCCAGCACTCGCGTTTGATCACTTCGGCTAGGAACTTTTTGGCCAAATTCTCCAAGCCGATCCGTTTGCGAACGCTCGCCACCTGGACAGTCGATTTGAAACGCTAATTAGACTGATTTTCTCTTTGTTAATAAAAATCCCCTTTAGAAACTCGCCTCGCTATCCGTCTCCTGGCTGAACTTGGCCTGCTCGTCCAAATCGAGTTCGAATTCGTGTGGATCGAGTCGCTCCAGATCGTCGGCCTCAGCCGCGTTGCGTTCCACCATGGCTTTGATGTGGCTGCGCATTTCCCCGAGACGCTGGCGCAGCTCGCTCTTTTTGTCGGCGTACTTGCGATCCTCCTCAGCTAGGGCCTCGCGCTCCTGATCCTGAAGCCAAGTCGGCGTTGAAGCGCTGGAACCGGCCAGACCGTCCGCGTCGTCTTCGGATTCCGATTGGCGACGCTCCGGAGGTCCGGCTGGCGGCGTCCAGATCTCCTGACTGGCGGCTGCCTCGTTCTCAGAAGTGACGGCGCTCATGCGATCCGACGTGAACTCCAGCTCCCAGTCCGTCAGGCGGGTTGACAGCTCGTCGGGTAGTCTGAAAACGGGGCGTGCCGTGATTGTGCCCAGAAGGTCGTGGGTTCGAGCCCTATTGCTAGAAAACAATTTGTGCCCCTGAACAAAGCACTTTTTCACTCCATTATTGAAACATCCCATCATTGACAACGGATAAACAATGTCTTTCTCACTTGACATCAAATCGGCACAAGCTGCCATCGTGGCCAGTAGTTAGCAGCGATTTGCCGTTTAGCGAAAGCATGGCCGACAGTACCCCGCCGCTAGTGTAGCTGTGAGCGCGAACTTTGATAGCGATTGCCTTTAAAAGAAAATTATTATAAATACGGGTATGAAGTACATGTAGGTCAAAAAAATATTTTGCATAGCAGTGACTCGACGAGGCGTGAGGTGGGTGAAAGTACATATAGAAGAGGAAGAACGTACATGTACATGTAGGTGCGGGGGTTGAGTGCCGAGGCGGGGGTGGGTGTCTACAAGGGTATGAAAGTACATGGAGGAAAGAAATGATTTGGTGTGAATAAGGCAACATAGCTTGAGGCGGGTCTCTTCAGTTTTATGAAAGTGTTTAAGTATATTTTCTGTATATTCCGCTTACATTTTTCTCCAGATCGACAACAGTCACGTGACCATCACAACCGTAAACAAGTAGCGCCAGCTTGGACAGATGAATTTTCAATTGCATCTCGGAGTCTTCGGCGAATACTTCGGGCGATGCGGCTACATTGGCTGATAAGATTTGATCCTCTGGCGCCTCGTCCTGTGAAGAAATAATAAAATAAACTTATTTTCAATTCAGAAAAAGGGTCAGAAGCAATTCATTTTGCAAAAAAATAAAAAAAATCAAGCATAAATCATTTGAAAATGAAAATCAAAATTCATAATCACGATGCATTGCATTTAAATAATGTGATAAAAATTGTGTCGAACCAAAACAAAAAAAATTTTGAAATGCCAACGCAATCGAGAAGCATAAAGCGTGATATACTTGACTAGGCATATAATTAATATTTCCCAAAATCCAATCAATTTGACAATTTCAAATGGTACGAAGCGGCAGCAGTTGGTAGCAAAATTTATATTGATTAATTTTGGGGTAAAATTAGTTAAACATAAATAGTTTTGCGGATCAGCTGGTCAAAAACTCTGGAATCGACAACCCTCCAAATGGACACCTCAGTTCCGGTTCCGGTTTCCTCTAAGAGCTGCTGCCTTGCTCTAGAGAAACTCAACCTCCACAGCGCGGTCCCCTGACGACCGTCCAGTTGTTGACGCTGCTGTGTCAGCGAAGCTGACAAATCAATTGAAGCTTTGGGACCGCGGCTAGTGAACGCAACCTCCGGGTCTGGCGTTGTTGATCGCGTTGACAAAGTCGATTTCTGGTGCTGCACCAGATGGCGCTGCGGCTCAGGCTGCGTTTGTTTTCATCAATTCATCTTTTTCAAGCTTTTTTCTAAACTTTGTGACAAAATAAAACTGAAAAAAAATTTATGTGACGCGAGCTAACAAAACTAAACAAATTGAAGTCTTAGCAAAAACAATACCTAAAGAATTGTGAACAGAAAACTTTTTTATTCGTTCGAAATTCGGACAGACCTCTGAATTGTCTGACTCATCCTCTTGAGCCTGCTCTGGGATGGCTTGATCCACTATCTGGTAAGAGAATAAAAAATTTTTCCAACAATTTCACCCTGTGTGTCACTATGAGTAGTACGTATCCAATGCATTTTGTGTAAAAAACACAAATTAAGGTTTTTTCATTTACCGATTCTGCCTCGTGCTTGCGATGAATCTTCAAAAACGATGTCGTTTGTTCGTTTGTTGGGTGACAAGTGGTTGATTTTTTAGGATTTTTTCAATTTATAGGCATTTAGAACAGCGGACTTTATACACAAATTTTGGTGACAATCCAACATGCAGCTTAAAACAAAAGTGTGTCCTAAGTTTGTGAAATGCACAATCACATTGTTAGAAATAGTCTAAAAAATTATTTTCCTGCATAAAAACCACTTCATTGAATGTCAATAAAATTTAACTTAAAGGCACAACATTTTTTATTATTGTTTCAAAAAATAGTTTAAACACTTTTTTTGCAAAAAATACGTAAATTACGCGTAAATTACCTCTGCAAATTGGGGCACATTTTGCACAAACATGGTCATTCGCCGTTTGGCCTAAATTTGTTTTAATTAAAATTTAATAAACGGTTACGCCTATATTAACAAATCCACCTTATTAAATTGAAGAAAAAAACACTACTCTTAATAAAAATTTGGGCATGCTGATCAATTATTTATTAATTTATGAAATAAAAATAAGTGTAAAATATTTTTTCTACTCAGCATGCAAGTAATCGAGATATTTTGTACATTTTTTACCTTGTTGTATAGTTCGATAAACTAAAATTAAGTAGGCCACAAGTTTGTTTTCTGCACAGATAATATTCTACTAGTAGTAGACTGGAAAATTTAGTGATTTAAATCAATTTTTTGTGAAATTAAACATTTTTATTCAATGTTTTTCTTTTGGCTTACGGACTGTTGCGCAATGCCACCTCCAACGTCCACTGAGAGCCTTCGTTGAGTCTTCGTGCAAAAATTGCGTAATTTTTTATAAGAAAATTGGCCTCCATCCATTTTGAATTATAATGTTCGTGACATGCTACTACTATAGTAGTATGATTTGAGAATTTAGAGGCTACTGAAAGAAAAAGAAATGAGGTACCTCCGTGCGTTGCAGAGTTGCTTGCTTAATTCGAAGCTAAAATATAGTTTGAACAAAAAATTACTTAACTTCTTAAAAAATGAAAAAAGAAACCCGACTAAAGCTTTTTTGGAAAACTATTTTACCTGACGTTTCTCCTCTTCAGAAAGGTCCGCCTGTTAGAAATAAAAAAAAATTGCCAAAACTCAAGTTCAACCAAAAATAACAGAAACGACGGAACAAAAAAACGAACTAAAAGATTGAATTGTAAAGAGAATTTCTAAATAAAATTCGTGTCTTCAACAAAAATAACTGAAAAAAAACAAAACAGATACCTTCTTTAATTCTTCGAT
>CATNEM010000191.1:180000-265000 GCA_950096795.1 Macrostomum cliftonense
ATAATTAAATTTTTAAAAAGGATTAATAAAAGCAGAAATAATTAATGTCCTTACTTTTTACAGAATTTAAAAATAAACTTTTAGCTAAACTTTTTGGAACTATCATATCCTAAAATTTCAATAAAAATTGTACTGCATGAGATAGGATTGTCGCTGCGAAAGAAGGACCATAAAATATTATTAAGCATGTTTAAAATACTATTAAAACGAAATTAGATATCATGGCTACTGAAAAATGTTCCTGCTATTATATTACTGCCGTTTATAAAAAACCTACTTTCAAAAAAAATCTTTGAATATTTTTCGTTTCAAAGTTTTTTTACGTCAATGCCATTGTGAAACAAAGTAAATAATTTTTTTCTATACAAATTACCTTAAATTAGCCTTTGGTGAAGTCATCGTTGCCGATTAATTGGTACAATACACAGTGTAAGCCGTAGCAGACCTTAATCTTGAAAATAAAGGCCGGATTTCTACTTTAAAATTTCGCAGTCACCATGCTACCAGCAACATAATTTAAAAGCAGAAAAGTTATAAATATATACTATGAACAGGTAATTTTGAGTTATCTCGATATTTTATGCAGTGAAACATGCCAGCTACATACATAAATAAAAATATTTGTTAAAGCCTATAGTTAAAAACTTTTAACTGTTAAAATTTCAAGGAAACATGGACGGAAATATTATCGCAAGGCCTGACAACTTGTAAAGATTAGAGAAAAACAGCGGCGGCGGCTTACATTTGTAATGCTAGTAGTGCGAATTAAGTCATTTAAATAACGGCGGTACAGGGCTCATTTATTTTTTCTTCGATCTGTTTTTATTTAGATGCCAAGGCAAAGATATCTTTTGTTATTATGTCTTTAGGCTCATAACATGATGGTGCTCAGTAATAAAAAAATATTATAAATTATTGAAATATTTATGAATCAATCACTGTTACATAAATTGACGTAAATTTCCGAGTATAATCGAAACAAGCTGTATAGTTTGATGACAGGCAATAAAATTTTTGTATATATGTAGATATCTTATCATTTTTTAATACAATTTTGCCATTTTATGCCACTTAAAGCATGTGAATATTTAGCTGTTGCTTTAAGTTTAACTTTAACTCATAAAATAATTGGCAATGGATAATACAATGTATTATTTTTACAAAAACTAAACTTTCTACAATTATTAAAAATTTGACTTAGTTTTAGGTTATAAGGTTACAAAAAGGAGGGGGTAAGTTGCAAATGGGAGGGGGTAAGTCGCAAAAGGGAGGGGGTAAGTCACAAAATGGAGGGGGTAAGTCGCAAAATGGAGGGGGTAAGTTATACAATGGGCAGTGGAAGTCTCAAATTTGGAGCAGAATAGTAAAACAATGTAGCAAGTAGGCAAGCTATAGGTAAGAAGTGATTTGTGGGACCTTTTTTGGTCCTTCAAACTTTGACCCTAAGTAAGTCACAAATTTTGTTTCAACTAAGTTGCACCAGCTGACCAAATTTTTTTTAAGTTGTGCACATATGTTTTGCAATCTAAAAATTTATTTATTTTAGAATACAATATTTAGCAAAGCTAGTTGTCAATGCTCTTTTGATTAATTAAAGTAGCATTGCAAATATTTTTCTAGATATTTGTGGCTATATGCTATACTTTTAAATGATGATATTTTTGCAAATTAAATTTATTCTATGTATTTATTGGAAAATTACCAGTATATATGATTCTGTAATCAGAAATAATAATATACTTGAATACTTAAAAACTATAATTTAGCATGTACATTGTCATGTAATAGTTTTAAATAACTACTTTATTTTGATTTATATTTCTATGTTTACTTTTCTGCCTGTACTTCTTAGAAAGCTTTAGAAGCCTTCAATAAAAAAGAAAAGATTTTTTTACCATATGCACAGCTCTGTCCTTCTTTTTAGTAATAAAAAACCATGTAACTTAATTGAACAGATAAAAACTAAAAAATTATAAAAAAAAATTTTCCTTTTTTATTCTGAATCTTTCAGGCTTCTAAAACTAAAACTATCGCCACTGACAGCTGTTGCTATGGCAACAAGAACCCCACCGTTGCCAATGACTCGTCGCTGTCCGCTCTCAGCGACGCCGAACTCGCTGCCGAATTGCGTCAGATTCGCGCCGATCTACGCTCGGCCACCGCGCAGCTTCGAACTCGTCATCGTCAGCATCATCGGCCTAGTCGAGCCCAGCTGGATCGCCTTGTCCGCTGGCTGTCAGCCAGAGAGCGCCAGTGCGTTCAGCTGTTGAACAGGCAGCAGCCGCCGTTTAGCCCGAATCCCGCTAAATTAAGCGACCTGCCTGGTATTAGGAAACATAATTCCGCCTATACTACTCAATCGAAAGGCAAAGCCAGTAGTAGTATTCAACCTAATAAACAGAAATCTGTCGCAAATAAAATTGACGCAAATGTTTTTAGCGGGCAATTGATGCTGCAATGTTTGGCGCAATGTCAATCACTGCTGGCTGAGCATCAGACCGTGATTGACAAGCTGGCTGGCCAGGTTAACAGCTTGGCTCTGATCCCGGCTTCGTCGTCCAGCTTCGGCAACAGTTTCGGATATTGGCACGGTAATGCGATGCCTTGAAATTGTTTAAAAACTTAAAATTTGTTTTTTTGGTAAACGGCATAAGTAACTATAGCTGTGAAGATCAATGCTAAATGCCTCGTCATCTAATTAGTTTTATTAGTTTTCTAATTAATTCTTTTAGCAAAGCCAGCTAAGACAGACGCGTCTACGCAAACTCCAGTAGATCCGAGGCGCCAAACCGCATTATTGATTGACAGCTGCTCGAATCTCGACGACGCTACAACTGACGACGAGGACGAGGACGAAGATAGTCGCAGCTGCGGCAGCTATTCGTTTGACACTGCCGACCGAGTGCTGGCGGAGCGTCGGCGACTGGCCGACGAGCGTCGACGACGGCTGGTCGACGCCAGCGACGAGCGCGGAGGCGGTGGTTGGCGTCAAAATGGAGGTCTAAGCTTTGGGTGTGAGTTTTCTATGATTTATTTGATCTTCGATCTGCTTTTTCTTTATTATTTTTGTATTGTGTCTTTGTTTAAGAATCCACTCTTTCTAGTGTCTTTGTCTGATTGGCCTGTTCTTGTGTCTTTGTTCGATTGGTTTCTTTCTTGTGTCACTGTTCGATTGGCCTTTATTTGTGTCTTTGTCCGATTGGCCTTTTATTTTGTCCTTGTTCAACTGGCCCTTTCGAGGCTTGTTTCGTTTGTTTCGTTGAACAAGTGATGCCAACCACCAAAGATCTTTGTTCGATCTTTGGTGGTTGGCGTCAAACTGGAGGTTTAAGCTTTGGATGTGAGTTTTCTTTGATTTATTTGATCTTCGATCTGCTTTTTCCTTATTATTTGTGTATTGTGTCTTTGTTTAGGAATCCACTCTTTCTAGTGTCTTTGTTCGATTGGCCTTTTCTTGTGTCTTTGTTCGATAGGTTTTTTTTCTTGTGTCTTTGTTCGTTTGTTTTCTTTCTTGTGTCTTTGTTCGTTTGGTTTGTGTCTTTGTTCGATTGGTTTTTTCTTGTGTCTTTGTTCAATTGGCCTTTTCTTGTGTCTTTGTTCAATTGGCCTTTTCTTGTGTCTTTGTTCGATTGGCCTTTTCTTGTGTCTTTGTTCAATTGGCCTTTTCTTGTGTCTTTGTGTGATTGGCCTTTTCTTATGTCTTTGTTCGATTGGTTTTTTCTTGTGTCTTTGTTCGACTGGCCTTTTCTTGTGTCTTTGTTCGATTGGTTTTTTCTTGTGTCTTTGTTCGATTGGTTTTTTCTTGTGTCTTTGTTCGTTTGGTTTGTGTCTTGGTTCGATTGGTTTTTCTTTTGTCTTTGTTCGATTGGTTTCTTTCTTTTGTCTTTGTTCGATTGGTTTCTTTCTTGTGTCTTTGTTCGATTGGTTTCTTTCTTGTGTCTTTGTTCGATTGGTTTTTTCTTGTGTCTTTGTTCGATTGGTTTTTTCTTGTTTCTTTGTTCGATTGGTTTTTTTCTTGTTTCTTTGTTCGATTGGTTTTTTCTTGTTTCTTTGTTCGATTGGTTTTTTCTCTGCTTTTTCCTTATTATTTGTGTATTGTGTCTTTGTTTAGGAATCCACTCTTTCTAGTGTCTTTGTTCGATTGGCCTTTTCTTGTGTCTTTGTTCGATAGGTTTTTTTTCTTGTGTCTTTGTTCGTTTGTTTTCTTTCTTGTGTCTTTGTTCGTTTGGTTTGTGTCTTTGTTCGATTGGTTTTTTCTTGTGTCTTTGTTCAATTGGCCTTTTCTTGTGTCTTTGTTCAATTGGCCTTTTCTTGTGTCTTTGTTCGATTGGCCTTTTCTTGTGTCTTTGTTCAATTGGCCTTTTCTTGTGTCTTTGTGTGATTGGCCTTTTCTTATGTCTTTGTTCGATTGGTTTTTTCTTGTGTCTTTGTTCGATTGGCCTTTTCTTGTGTCTTTGTTCGATTGGTTTTTTCTTGTGTCTTTGTTCGATTGGTTTTTTCTTGTGTCTTTGTTCGATTGGTTTTTTCTTGTGTCTTTGTTCGTTTGGTTTGTGTCTTGGTTCGATTGGTTTTTCTTTTGTCTTTGTTCGATTGGTTTCTTTCTTTTGTCTTTGTTCGATTGGTTTCTTTCTTGTGTCTTTGTTCGATTGGTTTTTTCTTGTGTCTTTGTTCGATTGGTTTTTCTTGTGTCTTTGTTCGATTGGTTTTTTCTTGTGTCTTTGTTCAATTGGCCTTTTCTTGTGTCTTTGTTCAATTGGCCTTTTCTTGTGTCTTTGTTCGATTGGCCTTTTCTTGTGTCTTTGTTCAATTGGCCTTTTCTTGTGTCTTTGTGTGATTGGCCTTTTCTTTTGTCTTTGTTCGATTGGTTTTTTCTTGTGTCTTTGTTCGATTGGCCTTTTCTTGTGTCTTTGTTCGATTGGTTTTTTCTTGTGTCTTTGTTCGATTGGTTTTTTCTTGTGTCTTTGTTCGATTGGTTTTTTCTTGTGTCTTTGTTCGTTTGGTTTGTGTCTTGGTTCGATTGGTTTTTCTTTTGTCTTTGTTCGATTGGTTTCTTTCTTTTGTCTTTGTTCGATTGGTTTCTTTCTTGTGTCTTTGTTCGATTGGTTTCTTTCTTGTGTCTTTGTTCGATTGGTTTTTTCTTGTGTCTTTGTTCGATTGGTTTTTTCTTGTTTCTTTGTTCGATTGGTTTTTTTCTTGTTTCTTTGTTCGATTGGTTTTTTCTTGTTTCTTTGTTCGATTGGTTTTTTCTCTGCTTTTTCCTTATTATTTGTGTATTGTGTCTTTGTTTAGGAATCCACTCTTTCTAGTGTCTTTGTTCGATTGGCCTTTTCTTGTGTCTTTGTTCGATAGGTTTTTTTTCTTGTGTCTTTGTTCGTTTGTTTTCTTTCTTGTGTCTTTGTTCGTTTGGTTTGTGTCTTTGTTCGATTGGTTTTTTCTTGTGTCTTTGTTCAATTGGCCTTTTCTTGTGTCTTTGTTCAATTGGCCTTTTCTTGTGTCTTTGTTCGATTGGCCTTTTCTTGTGTCTTTGTTCAATTGGCCTTTTCTTGTGTCTTTGTGTGATTGGCCTTTTCTTATGTCTTTGTTCGATTGGTTTTTTCTTGTGTCTTTGTTCGATTGGTTTTTTCTTGTGTCTTTGTTCGATTGGTTTTTCTTTTGTCTTTGTTCGATTGGTTTGTGTCTTGGTTCGATTGGTTTTTCTTTTGTCTTTGTTCGATTGGTTTCTTTCTTGTTTCTTTGTTCGATTGGTTTCTTTCTTTTGTCTTTGTTCGATTGGTTTCTTTCTTGTGTCTTTGTTCGATTGGTTTTTTCTTGTTTCTTTGTTCGATTGGTTTTTTTCTTGTTTCTTTGTTCGATTGGTTTTTTCTTGTTTCTTTGTTCGATTGGTTTTTTTCTTGTTTCTTTGTTCGATTGGTTTTTTTCTTGTTTCTTTGTTCGATTGGTTTTTTTCTTGTTTCTTTGTTCGATTGGTTTTTCTTTTGTCTTTGTTCGATTGGTTTCTTTCTTGTGTCTTTGTTCGATTGGTTTCTTTCTTGTGTCTTTGTTCGATTGGTTTTTTCTTGTGTCTTTGTTCGTTTGGTTTGTGTCTTTGTTCGATTGGTTTTTTCTTGTGTCTTTGTTCGATTGGTTTTTCTTTTGTCTTTGTTCGATTGGTTTGTGTCTTGGTTCGATTGGTTTTTCTTTTGTCTTTGTTCGATTGGTTTCTTTCTTGTTTCTTTGTTCGATTGGTTTTTTTCTTGTTTCTTTGTTCGATTGGTTTCTTTCTTGTGTCTTTGTTCGATTGGTTTCTTTCTTGTGTCTTTGTTCGATTGGTTTCTTTCTTTTGTCTTTGTTCGATTGGTTTTTTCTTGTGTCTTTGTTCGATTGGTTTCTTTCTTTTGTCTTTGTTCGATTGGTTTCTTTCTTGTGTCTTTGTTCGATTGGTTTTTTCTTGTTTCTTTGTTCGATTGGTTTTTTTCTTGTTTCTTTGTTCGATTGGTTTTTTCTTGTTTCTTTGTTCGATTGGTTTTTTTCTTGTTTCTTTGTTCGATTGGTTTTTTTCTTGTTTCTTTGTTCGATTGGTTTTTTTCTTGTTTCTTTGTTCGATTGGTTTTTCTTTTGTCTTTGTTCGATTGGTTTCTTTCTTGTGTCTTTGTTCGATTGGTTTTTTCTTGTTTCTTTGTTCGATTGGTTTCTTTCTTTTGTCTTTGTTCGATTGGTTTCTTTCTTGTGTCTTTGTTCGATTGGTTTCTTTCTTGTGTCTTTGTTCGATTGGTTTTTTCTTGTGTCTTTGTTCGATTGGTTTTTTCTTGTGTCTTTGTTCGATTGGTTTTTTCTTGTGTCTTTGTTCGATTGGTTTTTCTTTTGTCTTTGTTCGATTGGTTTGTGTCTTGGTTCGATTGGTTTTTCTTTTGTCTTTGTTCGATTGGTTTCTTTCTTGTTTCTTTGTTCGATTGGTTTTTTTCTTGTTTCTTTGTTCGATTGGTTTCTTTCTTGTGTCTTTGTTCGATTGGTTTCTTTCTTGTGTCTTTGTTCGATTGGTTTCTTTCTTTTGTCTTTGTTCGATTGGTTTTTTCTTGTGTCTTTGTTCGATTGGTTTCTTTCTTTTGTCTTTGTTCGATTGGTTTCTTTCTTGTGTCTTTGTTCGATTGGTTTTTTCTTGTTTCTTTGTTCGATTGGTTTTTTTCTTGTTTCTTTGTTCGATTGGTTTTTTCTTGTTTCTTTGTTCGATTGGTTTTTTTCTTGTTTCTTTGTTCGATTGGTTTTTTTCTTGTTTCTTTGTTCGATTGGTTTTTTTCTTGTTTCTTTGTTCGATTGGTTTTTCTTTTGTCTTTGTTCGATTGGTTTCTTTCTTGTGTCTTTGTTCGATTGGTTTTTTCTTGTTTCTTTGTTCGATTGGTTTTTTTCTTGTTTCTTTGTTCGATTGGTTTTTTTCTTGTTTCTTTGTTCGATTGGTTTTTTTCTTGTTTCTTTGTTCGATTGGTTTTTCTTTTGTCTTTGTTCGATTGGTTTCTTTCTTGTGTCTTTGTTCGATTGGTTTCTTTCTTGTGTCTTTGTTCGATTGGTTTTTTCTTGTGTCTTTGTTCGATTGGTTTTTTCTTGTGTCTTTGTTCGATTGGTTTTTTCTTGTGTCTTTGTTCGATTGGTTTTTCTTTTGTCTTTGTTCGATTGGTTTGTGTCTTGGTTCGATTGGTTTTTCTTTTGTCTTTGTTCGATTGGTTTCTTTCTTGTTTCTTTGTTCGATTGGTTTTTTTCTTGTTTCTTTGTTCGATTGGTTTCTTTCTTGTGTCTTTGTTCGATTGGTTTCTTTCTTGTGTCTTTGTTCGATTGGTTTCTTTCTTTTGTCTTTGTTCGATTGGTTTTTTCTTGTGTCTTTGTTCGATTGGTTTCTTTCTTTTGTCTTTGTTCGATTGGTTTCTTTCTTGTGTCTTTGTTCGATTGGTTTTTTCTTGTTTCTTTGTTCGATTGGTTTTTTTCTTGTTTCTTTGTTCGATTGGTTTTTTCTTGTTTCTTTGTTCGATTGGTTTTTTTCTTGTTTCTTTGTTCGATTGGTTTTTTTCTTGTTTCTTTGTTCGATTGGTTTTTTTCTTGTTTCTTTGTTCGATTGGTTTTTCTTTTGTCTTTGTTCGATTGGTTTCTTTCTTGTGTCTTTGTTCGATTGGTTTTTTCTTGTTTCTTTGTTCGATTGGTTTCTTTCTTTTGTCTTTGTTCGATTGGTTTCTTTCTTGTGTCTTTGTTCGATTGGTTTCTTTCTTGTGTCTTTGTTCGATTGGTTTTTTCTTGTGTCTTTGTTCGATTGGTTTTTTCTTGTGTCTTTGTTCGATTGGTTTTTTCTTGTGTCTTTGTTCGATTGGTTTTTCTTTTGTCTTTGTTCGATTGGTTTGTGTCTTGGTTCGATTGGTTTTTCTTTTGTCTTTGTTCGATTGGTTTCTTTCTTGTTTCTTTGTTCGATTGGTTTTTTTCTTGTTTCTTTGTTCGATTGGTTTCTTTCTTGTGTCTTTGTTCGATTGGTTTCTTTCTTGTGTCTTTGTTCGATTGGTTTCTTTCTTTTGTCTTTGTTCGATTGGTTTTTTCTTGTGTCTTTGTTCGATTGGTTTCTTTCTTTTGTCTTTGTTCGATTGGTTTCTTTCTTGTGTCTTTGTTCGATTGGTTTTTTCTTGTTTCTTTGTTCGATTGGTTTTTTTCTTGTTTCTTTGTTCGATTGGTTTTTTCTTGTTTCTTTGTTCGATTGGTTTTTTTCTTGTTTCTTTGTTCGATTGGTTTTTTTCTTGTTTCTTTGTTCGATTGGTTTTTTTCTTGTTTCTTTGTTCGATTGGTTTTTTTCTTGTTTCTTTGTTCGATTGGTTTTTTTCTTGTTTCTTTGTTCGATTGGTTTTTCTTTTGTCTTTGTTCGATTGGTTTCTTTCTTGTGTCTTTGTTCGATTGGTTTTTTCTTGTTTCTTTGTTCGATTGGTTTTTTTCTTGTTTCTTTGTTCGATTGGTTTTTTCTTGTTTCTTTGTTCGATTGGTTTTTTCTTGTTTCTTTGTTCGATTGGTTTTTTTCTTGTTTCTTTGTTCGATTGGTTTTTTTCTTGTTTCTTTGTTCGATTGGTTTTTCTTTTGTCTTTGTTCGATTGGTTTGTGTCTTTGTTCGATTGGTTTTTTCTTGTGTCTTTGTTCAACTGGCCTTTTCTTGTGTCTTTGTTCAACTGGCCTTTTCTTTTGTCTTAGTCCGATTAGCCTTTTCTTGTGTCTTGGTTTGATCCAGCCGGTTGTTCATTCTTTGATATACCAATCTTTCATTGTGTCTTTGTTCAATCTTCATCCTTAACTGTGTCTTTGTTTTATAAGTCGCTCATTTTCAAAACACCTATTTCTTGTCAATAATTTAGCAGGCGAAATCGATCGTCAAGTTAGCCAGCTAATCCGCCGGTTAATCCCGCTAATCCGGTCCCGCCAAATCAACGGTTCTCTGGTAGATAAGAAATTTCTTCAGTGGCTTAGCAGCACTGTGCCGAAATTGCTGGACGACAGTCGGGAAAACCGGCAGACAGCAAAGTTTGATGCATTCGGCGGCGACTTCAAAGACCAGCTGCTACAGCTGTTGAATGACTTTAGCGGAAGAAATATTGACGCCTGCTTGGAGGATCTGCTGTTGAGCCTGTCAGATGCTGTTTACAGTGAGCTGGCTTTGAGACGGCTGCTTGGCAGAATAGGGGAGCCGGTAAGAGATTTCAAAACTGCCGTCTTATTTATTCTGAAAATCGCCGTCTAAGTCACCCTAAGAATCGCCCTCTATTTCACTCTAAGAATCGCCCTCTATGTCACTATAAGAATCGCCCTTTATGTCACTATAAGAATCGCCCTCTATGTCACTATAAAAATCGCCCTCTATGTCACTCTAAGAATTGCCCTCTATGTCACTCTAAGAATTGCCCTCTATGTCACTCTAAGAATTGCCCTCTATGTCACTATAAGAATCGCCCTCTATGTCACTCTAAGAATCGCCCTCTATGTCACTATAAGAATCGCCCTCTATGTCACTCTAAGAATCGCCCTCTATGTCACTATAAAAATCGCCCTCTATGTCACGCTAAGAATTGCCCTCTATGTCACTCTAAGAATCGCCCTCTATGTCACTCTAAGAATTGCCCTCTATGTCACTCTAAGAATTGCCCTCTATGTCACTATAAGAATCGCCCTCTATGTCACTCTAAGAATCGCCCTCTATGTCACTCTAAGAATCGCCCTCTATGTCACTCTAAGAATCGCCCTCTATTTCACTCTAAGAATCGCCCTCTATGTCACTCTAAGAATCGCCCTCTATGTCACTCTAAGAATTGCCCTCTATGTCACTATAAGAATTGCCCTCTATGTCACTATAAGAATCGCCCTCTATGTCACTCTAAGTCACTCTAAGAATCGCCCTCTATGGAACTCTAAAAATCACCCTCCAGGTCATTCTAAGAATCGCCCTCTAAGTCACTCTAAGAATCACCCTCTATGTCACTCTAAGAATCGCCCTCAATGTCACTCTAAAAATCGCCCTCTAAGTCAATCTAAGAATCGCCCTGTAAGTCACTCCTTTAAGAATAGCCCTTTAAGTCACTCTAAGAATCGCCTTTAGTTAGGTCATTGTAAAAATCACCCTCCAAACCACCCTAAGAATCAGCCTCAAATTCAATTTAAAATCTACCTCAGTTTGTACTTTGCACTCACAATTCCCACCTATGTACTTTCAGCAGGCATCAGGCAGCAATCCGGAACAGTCCAGGGAAGAATTTCACTCGCCCTGGTGGGCAGCGGTGACTGACAGTGACGGCAATATCTGCGAGTCCAGCTGCTAATCCATTGATTGACTTTTTTTGAGGAGGCGGATTAACTTAATCTTTGATTGATTCTTTGCTCTCACCGTTTTAAAAATAACAATTATTCCTAAGAAATTAGATCCACAATTCCTCTTTTCTAGGAGTAGTTATTATCACTAAAATATTATTCCAAGAAACTCCAGTTGGACTCTGCATTCTTTTTGTAATCATAAATTTTTATTGTTTTTACGTTATTGCGTATTCAATGTATTGTACATAACTGGAAAGACTTTTTTATAGCTCAATATATTAAATATTTACTTGCACAGTGAATTTAGCTTAGAGCGACAAGTAAGCTACTGTTAGTAGTTTTTTAGCCTTTTTAGCTAAACTTTTAGCGTCAATGCGTGCGTTTCACCAATGTAGAAGTGAATTATCTAGCAAGTTAGTGCTCATTTTTAAGCAAATATATTGTTTGGAAGGTATTAAAACAGAGTACGTTTTATTTAATTTTATCTCTATTTTAATCCGACCATTAATAATAGAATTATTGGTGCAAGAGTCTATCAGATTTTTTGTTTATATTTTCAGCAACCAATCATGTCCAGCCGATTTCTATTTGGTCTATTAACCTTGCGTCGCTCGGCATCAACTGCAACTGCCGGCTCACAACTTGGCTTCATCGGCCTTGGCAACATGGGCGCGTCCATGGCAACTAATCTAGCCAAAGCTGGACACCGAATCCGAATATTCGATATTAGTCGGGCAGCAATGGATTCGGTTGTGGCCGGTAGCGAAGGTCGCGCCTCGCCAGCGTCCAGTCCCGCTGATGTTGTGAAAGGAGCCAGCGCTGTAGTCACCATGCTGCCCAGCTCCAAGGAGGTCAGGCAGATCTACAGCGGCTCCGACGGACTGTTGGCTGCTAGCAGAGGCCAGGGCACGCTGTTTATTGATAGCACAACTGGCGAGCCGGCCGTGTGCGAGCAGGTGAGAAACTTCGGGATTGGGGCGGCCTGGGGTTTTTGATTGGTGCCTTATTTTGGGATCTGAAGCCTTGTGAGGATTGGCAGCAGATCAAAGGACTGGGGTGTTTTAAGGATTGGCGGCACATCTGAGAACTGGAGTTGTTTTTAGGATTAGCGGCAAAACAGAGGACTAAAGGTGTTTTTTGAGGATTGGCGGCAGATCAAAGGACTGGAGGTGTTTTTAGGATTGGCGGCAGATCAAAGGACTGGAAGTGTTTTTAGCATTGGCGGCACATCAAAGGACTGAAGGTGTTTTAAGCATTGGCGGCACATCAAAGGACTGGAGGTGTTTTAAGCATTGGCGGCACATCAAAGGACTAGGTGTTTTAAAGATTGACGGCAAATCAAAGGATTGGAGGTGTTTAAAGCATTGGCGGCACATCAAAGGACTGGAGGTGTTTAAAGCATTGGCGGCACATCTAAGGACTGAAGGTGTTTTAAAGATTGGCGGCACATCAAAGGACTGGAGATTTTTTAATCATTGGCGGCACATCAAACGACTGGAGGTGTTTTACGGATTGATGCCACATCAACTGGGTGTTTTAAGCTTTGACGACAAAACAGAGAAATGAAGGTGTTTTAAGGATTGGCGGCAGATCAAAGGACCGGAGATGATTTTAGGATTGGCGCCACATCAAAGGACTGTCGGTGTTTAATCGGTTAGCGGCCGATCAAAGGGCTGAAGGTATTTTAGGGATCGGTGACAAATAAAAGTACTTTTAGGATTCAGGATGAAATTTATGCTAATAAGTCGGAGAGTTAATCAAATACTCGTATCCTTATATCTTGAATATTCACAGCAGTAGGCAATTAGCGAGTTCTACTATAGTATTCTAATCAGACAACAAATTCACCATTAAAAAATGTCCAGATAGCCGCGGAGGCCAGTCAAGCCGGCGCTGTGTACATCGACGCTCCAGTCAGCGGCGGCGTCGTGGCGGCCAAGAACGCCCAGCTGACATTCATGTGCGGCGGTCCGAAATCCGCCTTCGATCAGGCCGCTCCGTTGTTAAACGCAATGGGCAAAAAATCAATCCACTGCGGCGACAAAGTTGGCAGCGGCGAGGCGGCCAAAATCTGCAACAACATGCTGCTGGCGGTGTCCATGCTGGGCACCTGCGAGGCCATGGCACTCGGCCAGCAGCTCGGCTTGGACGCGACTAAATTGGCCGAGGTTCTCAACGCCAGCTCCGGTCGATGCTGGAGCTCCGAGGTGTACAATCCGGTGCCCGGCGTTGTGCCTGGGGTTCCATCGTCTAGAGACTACGAGGGTGGATTTCTGTGCGCTTTAATGCTGAAGGATCTGGGCTTGGCGCAGTCAGCGGCCGCGCAGACACGGGTGTCCACCGTGCTTGGCGGACTGGCCTACCAGATCTACAGCTTGATGTGCGCGAATGGCTTGGCAGCTAAGGATTTCTCTGTGTTCTACAAGTTTCTGCAACAGCAGCAGCAACAGCAGAATAATAAGAAATGAATGACCGATTTTTATTAGTTTGTTGCTTTGTGTTTTTTTAACTCATTGCTATATTTATTATGATTGATTGATTGATTGATTGATTGATTTGCCGACGACACTTTAAGTGACAATTCGCTTTGTTGCCTGTTTGATTATATTCGATACATTTCGCGCCACTCCGAACATTTTTTAATTAAAAACAAACATTTTGAAATCTCCTTTTTGTTGTCCTAGGCTAAGAAAAAATAACCTTTAGTTTCTTTTTTCCAAAGTTAGTAGTATGAAACGCGCTTTATTGGAATAATTTGTCCTATTAAAGTTGATCGCTATGGATGGAATGAATTTCTTAAAAAAATCTAAAATACACGCTTTAGAATCATTATAGACTATTTCATGCCTATTTAGTTGTTAATATACTATTTGTACTCTTAGTAGCTTTAACTTATTTTGTTATACTTTTTTATATTTATTATTTATAAGAGGAGTTGTAGCCTAGTGGCTAGGGCGCCTGCCTCATGACCGGAAGGTCGTGGGTTCGAGTCCCAGCTCTAGGAGACAATTTGTGTCCTTGGGCTAGGCACTTAATCCTGCATTGCTTTAGTCCACCCAGCTGAGATTGGGTACCAGTTTGAGCTGGGTAAATTTAGTGTGGGTGTTGCGGCCCCTCCAGCCCGTCAGGCTGAAAGCTGTACACAGCACTCGGATGCGCCGCGCAACTAGCTGCGGCTGTGCCGTGGGCTGTGCATCTGATCAAAAGGTCGGGTGTCTAAATTTATTATTTTATTTTATTATTTGTTATACTATATTTCGACGAATAAACTCGTAAATTTAAATGTAACGAATAGATAATAGCTAATAAATTTCATTTGAAAATTTGATAAAATTTCTGATCTGATATTTCCGCTTTTCTGTTGTGCACAGAACTTTTTTTAAACTTAATGAGCCATAATAAAATTTCTGAGCTCTATTCTAACGGCATAGTTTGAGTTCTTAGGCTACTTAAACATGCTTTCGCCCATATTAGCTGTATAATGGTTGTGTTTGCTTTTGCTGCTTGGCCTAGTGTGCGAGAGACTTCTCTCCTATACTGTGTAGTTAGGAACAATAAACGCTAGAGTAAAAGGAGTCCCGAGCAAGAATGTAAAATGAGCTCCAACTGTAAAATTTGAGTTGAAAGCATTAGAATATAGGAAGCATGAAATATACCTAGCTCACAGGGCAAACAGTTTTGAGTTCGATGGCATTAATTAAACGTTAGATGCAGCAGCAGGAGCAGCAGCAGCAGCAGCAGTAAGTACATTTATTCAACAGCCAGTACTGGTACAGCTCCCTCTCTCGCCCTTAGGCACTCAACCTCTCACCCTAACAGTCGTAGCCCTCCTGTGTAAGTAAAGATAGCTGGCAAACTCTTGTCAATTACTTTTTGCAACCATGCAAGTCCAGCTCTAATAGGGTTTGTTTGCGTCAGCCCAGCTCGCATTTTATCTCTTCTTTCTCAAAAATTATTTTTTTTGTCGTTTATAAAACCAACCAACCAACCAACAGTTGAGCAATTACTACTAGATAGAGAGGAGAGAGACCTGAGCTGGGGGTATTTTATAGAACGCTTTGACAAGCTGCCTATAGATCTGCCTCAAGCATCTACCTTAGTGTCTGTGAAAACTACACTGCACTACAGTGTCACCATGACTGGCAGACTGCAGAGATCCGCCTCGCTAGATAGGCTACTGCACGACACCAGTTTCCGACGCAAATTGCAAGTCGAACGAAGCAAACGCAGCTTCCGTGGCTATCCCTACAGCTCCACTGAGGATTATTACGCCTACAAGTATTGGCCGTATAGTCTTGATAGGCGTATTCCTGACTACGTTGATTTGCCGTACTACTATCCATCTAGTTGGTACCTGCGCTACGGGTACTACCCGCGTTACTACTATAGTTACTATTATCCGTACGACCTGTATCCCAGATACTACTCTGAGTACTTGCGCGGCTACAATTACGGCTTGTGGAAGACTAGTCGGCCGTCCTATCTGATCTGATTGGAAATCTAATAATTATTCCGATATCGAATGACTACCAATAGTACCTTTAGAATTAGTAATTTAATGTAAAAAGTACGAATCATTACTCTGCCGGTCAGAGAAGAAAGAATAAACAAAATCAGAATCTTCCCATTATTTTTTTTCTACTTTCATATGTACTTTTCTACTGTAGCTATTTATATATTCTAGAAGTAAATAATGCGGCGTTAGTAATAATATACAAGCATAGAAATTATTTTTCTTTCCTATTTTTGTTTTTTTAAATAAAGATGATACTACTTACTACAGTAAGTAGATATATATTTGTTTTTAATTAAAAATAATAAACACACAAAAACATGAAATCACACAAGATTATATATATATATTATTTTGTTTTAATTAATGAATGCCAATTTGAACAAATTTATTATAACTGAGTGCGAACATCAATTTGGAAACTTGCACAACACGCAGAAATTACACGAAATTATAAGTGATTATTTAATGAATATTCTTCACAAGATTTTATTTTAGATAAATTGCTCAATTCATAACGTCAGATGCGCTTTATCTCTATATAAAATGAACGGTTTATGCATTTAATTAAAAGAACCTACCATGCATACTTTTAGTATTAAATATTGCAAACAGGCGATACAAAATGGCGACATAGGCACAACAATTTTAACAATTACAATAAGAAAATATTAATCACAGGAATAGAATGTTCGCTTTTTGCTACTTGCGGCGCCGCGCAAATCAGTAGTAAAATAGGGAAATTTTCGCATATTAGCGTAAACACGTTTAACCGAATAGAATTATTGTACGAAAAACGATGGACAACATAATTAAATTAGAGAGAATTAAAAAATCAACAAATAACACTCGTTAGTCTTAGTTTCTATCAAAAAATCGAAACTGATTTTTTAAAGTTACAAATCAATATTAAGGTTGATTTACATTCGAACTAAGATAATCAATCTATAGCATTAAAAAAACGATCATTCTACTTAATTCCTGAATTTAGTAACTAAAGGTAAACGGCTGGAGTAACTATGACGCTATTTAGAGCAATATAATCCTCGTCATCTAATTAGAACTCCATTTTAAGTTTGGTTTGACCTGATAAGCAATAATTACATAATTACTTAACTATGTCAAATCAATGATTATTATGTAAAAAAATTCTATGGTTTTATCGTTTTTAGACGAGAATTAACCGGCCAGAATTCGTTTGGCCTCGGGCAGATAGGCCTCCCAGGCCTCCAGGACGCACTGTTGCTGGCGGAGCTGGTGCTCCAAACTGGCCACTATGGCGGTCTTCAGCTCGTAGCCACGGCGCAGGTCGTAGCGCTCCAGTTCGGTGCGCACAGTGGCCGAGATTTTGTCGAATGCCTCCTGGCCGCGATCCACCTGCGTTACCGAGTGAACAGCGGGGGGCGATGGGAAGAGTTCTGTCTAATTATCCCATCAGATTGGCTACCTATTCCCTCCGATTCCCCTCTTTTCCTCTTGGTTCTCCCATCTGATTTACCTCAGTTTACCCTCCACTTTATTATCTAACTCTGATCACCCCTCTCTACCCTCTGATCACCCTCCCTCTCCCCTCTGATCGCCCTCTCTCCCCTCTGATCACCCTCTCTCCTCTCTGATCACCACCTCTCTTCCCTCTGATCACCCTCTCTCTCCCCTCTGATCACCCTCTCTCTCCCCTCTGATCACCCTCTCTCTCCCCTCTGATCACCCTCTCTCTCCCCTCTGATCACCCTCTCTCTCCCCTCTGATCACCCTCTCCCCCTCTGATCACCCCTCTCTCTCCTCTGATCACTTCTCCGTCCTCTGATCACCCTCTCCCCCCTCTGATAACCCCTCTCTTCACTCTGATCACTTTTCCCCCCTCTGATCACCCTCTCTCCCCTCTGATCACCCTCTCCCCCCTCTAATCACCCTCTCTCCCCTCTAATCACCCTCTCTCCCCTCTAATCACCCTCTCTCCCCTCTGATCACCCCTCTCTCCATAAATTCTCCCCAACCCAGCAGCACCAACCTGAGCCTCTAATTCCTTGGCGGCGGCATCACAGGCGGCCGCTTTGTCAGCCTTGCCGCCCAACTCGTTACGAACTTTCTCTTCGCGTTTTTTGTTCAAAGCCACCTCGGCGTCTTTCCAAGCTTTGTAGGCGCGGACTCGTTCGTACAGGCTGGCTCGCACTGACTCCAGCATGGCCAGGTGATCGTGCAGCAGCTCGGCTAGGCCGTAATAATCAGACTCGGCTTGTTCAATCTGTAGGCGGCCAACCCGCTCTTCAGTTTCGGCCAGTTTGGTGAATGCAAACGACAGGTTAGTGTTCTCCTCGACGCTGGATATCATATTGGCCGAGCCGGAAAACTGTTCCGCCATGCAGCCGTATTCACGACGGTGATTCACCAGCGCTTCAACACTGCTGTGCAGACGGCGAAGGTGCTCCTCTAGCTGGTGCACCTCCTGGTTTTTGTCTTCGAACCACTGCAGTGTGATAGTTTGTATTAACATAGTGACGATTCGTTGAATCTAAGAGCGATTCTTCGAATCTAAGGGCGATTTTTTTCAATTTAAAGGCGATTATTTAAATCTAAGGGCGATTCTTTGAATCTGAGGTCGATTTTTCAAACATAAGGGCGATTCTTCGAATATGGGGGCGATTCGTTGAATCTGAGGGCGATTCTTTGAATCAGAGGGCGATTCTATGAATCTGAAGGCGATTTTTCAAATCTAAGGGCGATTCTTCGAATTTGGGGGCGATTCGTTGAATCTGATGGCGATTCTTTGAATCTGAGGGCGATTCTTTGAATCTGAGGGCGATTTTTCAAATCTAAGGGCGATTCTTCGAATTTGGGGGCGATTCGTTGAATCTGAGGGCGATTCTTTGAATCTGAGGTCGATTCTTTGAATCTGAGGGCGATTCGTTGAATCTGAGGGCGATTCGTTGAATCTGAGGGCGATTCTTTGAATCTAAAGGGCGATTCGTTGAATCTGAGGGCGATTCTTTAAATATGGGGGCGCGATTCGTTGAATCTGAGGGCGATTCTTTAAATATGGGGGCGCGATTCGTTGAATCTGAGGGCAATTCTTTGAATCTGAGGGCGATTCCTTGAATCTGAGGGCGATTCTTTAAATATGGGGGCGATTCGATGAATCTGAGGGCGATTCATTGAATCTAAGGGCGATTCTTTGAATCTAAGGGCGATTCTTTGAATCTAATGGTGATTCTTCGAATCTAAGGGTGATTCTTTGAATCCAATGGTGATTTTTTCAAATCTAAGAGTGATTCTTCGAATCTAAGGGCGATTATTCGAATCTAAGGGCGATTATTCGAATCTAAGGGCGATTCTTCGAATCTAAGGGCGATTCTTCGAATCTAAGGGCGATTCTTCGAATCTAAGGGCGATTCTTCGAATCTAAGGGCGATTCTTCGAATCTAAGGGCGATTCTTCGAATCTAAGGGCGATTCTTCGAATCTAAGGGCGATTCTTCGAATCTAAGGGCGATTCTTCGAATCTAAGGGCGATTCTTCGAATCTAAGGGCGATTCTTCGAATCTAAGGGCGATTCTTTGAATCTATGGGCGATTCTTTCTGATTCAGATTCTTTCTGAAGTCTGACTGGGGATTTTAATAAAATAAGGTGCGATGATTCGAATCCCAACTGGTGAAATTTTTGTATTTGAGGGCAGAAATGGAAAGTTTCACAATAATCAGAAAAGTCAACTAGTTCAATAATTTTATCAGCCAGACAGTTACTCTAACCTGATCGGTCTCGTCCATCTTGTAGGTCATTCGCTGCACGGAGCTGCCAATAGACGAGAATACGCGCATAACACCGGCGCCGCTCAGCGCCCGGGTGCCGCTAGCCTTCGGCAAGTCGCCGTCGTGTTCGAGAAATTCGCGAAAATCCGGATCCATCCGCAGCACCGGATGGTCGGCGCAGCGCATCAGGAAGCGCTCCAATTGGGCGCGCCGGCGCTCAACAAAATGATCCTCCTCGACGCTGTCCTTGGACATCTTGATCTTCGTGGCGCCCACTACGGACTTCTCCGGCTTTGGTGGAATCACAAAGCCGTCCCTGTGATCATGAGGATAATATTGCGGTTGATATTGTTATGAGAATGTGCGACTGCCCGGAAACCTGAGGATCCGAGAGGGTGGTTGCCTAGCAACCTGAGGATTTGAGAGGTTGGCTGCCTAGCAACCTGAGGATCTGAGAGGGTAGCGACCTAGCAACCTGAGGATCTGAGAGGGTGGCGGCCTAGCAACCTGAGGATCTGAGAGGGTGGCGGCCTAGCAACCTGAGGATCTGAGAGGCTGGCTGCCTAATAACCTGAGAATCTGAGAGGGTGATTGCCTAGCAACCTGAGGATTTGAGAGGTTGGCTGCCTAGCAACCTGAGGATCTGAGAGGTTTGCTGCCTAGCAACCTGTGGATCTGGGAGGGTGGCTGCCTAGCAACCTGAGGATACGAAAGGTTGGCTGCCTAGCAACCTGAGGATCCGACCTAGCAACATGAGGATTTTAAAGAACGTTGGTCTAACAGAATCTAAAAAAACTGAGCAAACAAACCTCAGATACTTCTCGTGCAGTTTCTCGTACAAGCCGAGAAAGTCAGAGAATCTGCGCCTGACGCTGCCCTCGGGCCGGCCAAAAGCCGGTATGGTGGTGGAAAACGACACTTTGTAGGCGACGTAAGCGCCCATACCGTCGCCGATTTTCTCCGGATTAGTCACTCGAATATTTAGCAAGTATTCGAATGCCAGGGAGGCTGGCAGTTCGAGTCTGCCAGGTCCGGAGCTGCCGGCAGCAGAAGACGCTGGGGCAGACGGAGGAGGCCCCGACGGCTCGGGGACGATGTCGACAGTGGGGGCAGCAGCTGATGGGGCGGGAGCCGGAGCAGCGAGCCCTCCGACGTCGCCGCTGCTTGCATTCAAATCGACATCCTCAACAGTTTCATTGGTTTCGGCGAAAATGTCGTCCTCAGAGTTGTCGCTTGATTTTTCCATTTCTTAAGTTGATTGATTTTTTGGTTTAGGAGTTGGATTTTAACTGAAAAAAGTAAGCCAAATGAAGAAGTACTATTAGGGGTGCAAAGTCAGATATTCCCAATATCTGGCTAAAAGTATTACATCTTGTGCAAACTGCATTACCTTTTGAACTGAAGCACCTCTACTTAGTCTAAATAGTAAATAGTCAGATCATATCAGGTTATATCTGATCAGATCAGAGCAGATCTGACTTATATTCTAACTAATCCTATGTTATAATGCTCTAAACTACATTCAGTATACAAAGAAATTACTATTATCTTTTTAAATTAGCTAAAAATAATAAATATAAATTTCTTGCTTTGTTTTGTACTACTTAACCTAGACCTTTATGATTTTTAATTAGGAATCACTATGAATATATGCAGCATTCATTTAGTCTATAACCAATTAAAAAAGTTATATAGTAAACTATAGAAAGGTGCTTAATCTAAGGAAAATTTAAATCCAGAAGATATCCAGAAGATTTATTACAACTTTTTGCTTAAAAAATAATATAAATATGCATGCACACCTTGGAAAATTCTGTCAACTAGTGCAACAAACATGCCCAAAACCTGTATAATCAATCCAAACTAGATGGGTAACATGGCTACTAGCCAAGGTAAATAGTGAAATTGGCAATGTAAGTCATGTAATGGTGATTTAAGTTTAAAAATTGGGGAAGTAAGTCACCAAATTGGGTAGATAAGTTGCAAAATTAGGGAGGTAATTCGCACATTAGGAATTCATGGCACATTTTTAAAGTAAATAATTTATTATTTTAACTTTGTGTGAGTTCTCTTCTTTCCCTAAATTTTTTCTACTAATGTATTCAATTATTAGAAATTATCTTTGACTATTAAAATGCAATAATTTGTAAGTTTATCTACTACTTTTTTCAATACAGTTAGGCATCTAAGCGCAGCTATTATTTTGTTGGGAAGGAAAAAATATACAGACCTAATCTTCAATAGATCCCATGCCTATATAGAAGATTAGGCCTATAAATTATTTAAGCTATAGGCCACCCCACCCTATAACCCCCTTCCCTCAAACCCCAGGTGTGGATTACCAAAAAGGGAAAAAATATACAGACCCAATCTTCAATAGATCCCCATGCCTCTATTGAAGATTAGGTCTATAAATTATTTTAGCTACAGGCTTTATCCACCCTAAAAGTGTAAAACCCCCCATTCCCCCAGACCCTGGGTGTGGGTTTTGAAATTGAAATCAGCATACCAAAAAAACTCGATAGACACAAAATTATGATCCTAGCAAAACTGGAAGTATTTTACCAACCTATTCTTCAAGAAGTCCAAAAAGTGATTATAGGAGTTTGGGGGTATCTCCCAATACACTGATATCCCTTTGCTACGCTACTGAGAAAATTAACCATTCAACAAAAAAACTATAAAATATCATACAAAACAAATGCCAATAAAATATGTTGGGGTGTAGCCAATGCATAGTGAAAGTGAAAATTGGAATAAGAATAGATAGGCCCATTTTCTATCCATCCATAGACAAATCAAAATGTAACCTGAGGATTAACTTCTACCCTGTCTATTCATGAATATTTTTGTTGCTTCTCTGACTCATTTTCTCGTCTACTAAATTAGGGCGGGGCATGGTATGGAGAGAAAATTAAAGCCTGCGTGTTAATTTTTATAACTTTTTGGTCGTTTAAATTAGTGGCGTTTTCGTCGAACCCTTGAAGGTCGAATTAACAAAATAAGTGTTAATAAATAGAGATCTCCTCTGTCAGGTCCTCAGAGTCCGGAAAAAGTAGCTGGACGGTAGCTGAGTGGTGATGATGGCGCAAACTCGACCCGTACATGCTCGGAATCGATTGATACTCAAATATTTAATTTGCTTGGCTCTTGGCTAATTAAAATTTGCGCGACTTCTGACGATGTAGTAAATTTGGAAAGCCGACTTCTATCGGGATTACTATCAGAAGCTTATTACTGCCACCAGTGCTAAAATAGAAGCGAAGAAACTAGCAGTTCGATCTAGCGTGTCTCGATGAAAGTTTGTTAAAAGCACGGATCTTTCTTGTCCGTTTACAATATTCACAGTCTCTTATTAAAGTCAAATGAGTCTCGACAAGGAAAGGAGGGAATTCAAAAGTTTCTTTTCCAAAAATATTGCACGAAGGCGCTTCAGTGCTAACCAATTTATTTGTACTTCTTTAATTGAGTGACGGACGGAGCTATATTAAACAACTGAAGACGGCAAACTTGGAAACTTATATAATCGCGATATATAATCGCGAATTATTTGTTGGCTGCTCAGCTCGGGTTAGTGAACAGAGTCAAGAAGACAGGCAGTGGCAGCTTATGAGGTCTTAGGTATGGGAACTTAAAATAAACTAATCCAACGTATCATTTTTTCTGCTTTTCTAAAGACTAAGTTTATGTAAAAACAACACACAAACACACCCCAATACAAAAAATATGATAGCGCAATAGTACTTGCGAAACAATAAAAGCTATAGCATGAAGAAGAAAGTGCCACAAAAACGGAGCGAAAATTAATAAAACTCAATTAGGGAGCACAGAAACCATGCAAATTAGACTCGAAATCGAAAAGATACGCGGACGATCAAAGTGAGACCGACACTTAAAAATCCCAGAGCATGTGGGAAACTCACAGCAGTGTACATGGAAAAGAGTTGCCCACAGAGGTTCGAGAAAACGCAGCAAAAATTTTGACCTCAGACACCGGGCACTAACAATTTATTGGGGTTTTTTGTTGCGGATTTCAAAATTCTAGATTGGATTGAGTCATAGACAATTAAATAATAACTTAATGCCTTAAAATGCGCCACGCAACTGGCAAAATTATCATCGGCTAGGCTATCATTTAGCTGCTTGTAGCTTCAAATTAGTGGCCAAAAAAATTGGCACTTGTTAAACTAAAATGTCCAGAAATAATCAAAGAAAAAGCGGCAGCATTTTGAAGTTGTTGGCCTGTACAGAGGCCTTTTCAATGGACGATGACGGAGCAACAATCAGCCACCACCAGCAGCGGCAGCAGCAGCAGCAGCATTTTGAAGACCAACCGCACATCAGCAACAGAAGAAACAGTGACGGGATCCACGTGGACACACGCTCAAAGGACAGCTTCATTCGCCGAGCGGTGAACAGCCTGTTGACTGAGAAAATCGACGACAACATCAAGATTGTATCGAATTTTAGACGAGGCAAGAAGAAACGCACGAATCTTCCAACGGAAGCCACCAGCAGTCCGGCAGTTGTCGGTTGTCGATCCGTAGTTGGTCAAAATCTACGCAAACGACTGGTTGTCGCGCTTCTAGAAGATTCCGGAAAGTTTCCGAGCTCATCTGGCGACGGGGACGCAGTCAGTCAACAGACGGCGGACGCTGCGGCCAGCATCAAGAAGTTGCTTCGTCGTCTTAACGACGTCATTGACGATTATCGACAGAGCGGCTCATCTAGCAGCGGCGTTGAAAGCAGCAACACCAGCTGCAGCAGCTGCGCTAGCAATAGCGGCGAGGCAGAAAATAATAATGATCTGCCTCAGTCTCAGGCTGCTGCAACATCCACTTTGAATGATTTCAATCCGGTCCCGCCGCCTCCGCCTCCGCCTCCGCTGCCACCGCCGCCACCGCCCAGACGACAAGGTGCAGCGGGTCAACCAAATGACGCAACAGTCAATATAGGCTCTCTAGCCCCGTCAAATAATAGAATTATCAAGCAAATCGTTTCGGAGCAGTCCTGCTCGTGGTCTTCTGCCGAGGAAGAGGCTGACGATGCTGAGCGGCAATGCTCGGCCACTGTGGTTGCTAAGCCCGTGGCAACCGGCCCAAGTCACGGACAGTCTGGCTTAATGAATTGTCCAACAACGAATATGATCTACGCTCAGACAGTGTCTACTTCTGGAGATTGGAAAATTACAAAGACAACTGAAACCCAGCAGCACGAGCATTCGATGGAAGCTCTCGGCAAGCCTAAGCGAATAGAAATTGGTTAGTAACCTTTCGAAGAAATAGAATGGGTAACATACTGAATCATAGAATGGGTGACCTACTGAAGCATAGATTGGGTGACCTACTGAAGCATAGATTGGGTGACCTACTGAAGCAATAGAATCGGTGACCTACTGAAGCATAGAATGGGTAACATACTGAATCATAGAATGGGTGACCTACTGAAGCAATAGAATGGGTGACCTACTGAACCAATAGAATGGGTGACCTACTGAACCAATAGAATGGGTGACCTACTGAAGCATAGAATGGGTGACCTACTGAACCAATAGAATGGGTGACCTACTGAACCAATAGAATGGGTGACCTACTGAACCAATAGAATGGGTGACCTACTGAACCAATAGAATGGGTGACCTACTGAACCAATAGAATGGGTGACCTACTGAACCAATAGAATGGGTAACATACTGAACCAATAGAATGGGTGACCTACTGAACCAATAGAATGGGTGACCTACTGAACCAATAGAATGGGTGACCTACTGAACCAATAGAATGGGTAACATACTGAACCAATAGAATGGGTGACCTACTGAACCAATAGAATGGGTGACCTACTGAACCAATAGAATGGGTGACCTACTGAACCAATAGAATGGGTAACATACTGAAGCAATAGAATGGGTAACATACTGAAGCAATAGAATGGGTAACATACTGAAGCAATAGAATGGGTGACGTACTGAAGCAATAGAATGAGTAACATACTGAAGCAATAGAATGGGTAACATACTGAAGCAATAGAATGGGTAACATACTGAAGCAATAGAATGGGTAACATACTGAAGCAATAGAATGGGTAACATACTGAAGCAATAGAATGGGTAACATACTGAAGCAATAGAATGGGTAACATACTGAAGCAATAGAATGGGTGACCTACTGAACAAATAGAATGGGTGACCTACTGAACCAATAGAATGGGTGACCTACTGAACCAATAGAATGGGTGACCTACTGAACCAATAGAATGGGTAACCTACTGAACCAATAGAATGGGTGACCTACTGAACCAATAGAATGGGTGACCTACTGAACCAATAGAATGGGTGACCTACTGAAGCATAGACTGGGTGACCTACTGAATCATAGAATGTGTGACCTACTGAACCAATAGAATGGGTGACCTACTGAACCAATAGAATGGGTGACCTACTGAAGCATAGACTGGGTGACCTACTGAAGCATAGACTGGGTGACCTACTGAAGCATAGAATGGGTGACCTACTGAAGCATAGACTGGGTGACCTACTGAAGCATAGACTGGGTGACCTACTGAAGCATAGAATGGGTGACCTACTGAAGCATAGACTGGGTGACCTACTGAAGCATAGACTGGGTGACCTACTGAAGCATAGAATGGGTGACCTACTGAAGCATAGACTGGGTGACCTACTGAAGCATAGAATGGGTGACCTACTGAAGCATAGACTGGGTGACCTACTGAACCAATAGAATGGGTGACCTACTGAAGCATAGAATGGGTGACCTACTGAAGCATAGAATGGGTGACCTACTGAACCAATAGAATGGGTGACCTACTGAAGCATAGAATGGGTGACCTACTGAAGCATAGAATGGGTGACCTACTGAACCAATAGACTGGGTGACCTACTGAAGCATAGACTGGGTGACCTACTGAAGCATAGACTGGGTGACCTACTGAAGCATAGACTGGGTGACCTACTGAAGCATAGAATGGGTGACCTACTGAAGCATAGACTGGGTGACCTACTGAACCAATAGAATGGGTGACCTACTGAACCAATAGAATGGGTGACCTACTGAACCAATAGAATGGGTGACCTACTGAAGCATAGACTGGGTGACCTACTGAATCATAGAATGTGTGACCTACTGAACCAATAGAATGGGTGACCTACTGAACCAATAGAATGGGTGACCTACTGAAGCATAGACTGGGTGACCTACTGAAGCATAGACTGGGTGACCTACTGAAGCATAGAATGGGTGACCTACTGAAGCATAGACTGGGTGACCTACTGAAGCATAGACTGGGTGACCTACTGAAGCATAGAATGGGTGACCTACTGAAGCATAGACTGGGTGACCTACTGAAGCATAGACTGGGTGACCTACTGAAGCATAGAATGGGTGACCTACTGAAGCATAGACTGGGTGACCTACTGAAGCATAGAATGGGTGACCTACTGAAGCATAGACTGGGTGACCTACTGAACCAATAGAATGGGTGACCTACTGAAGCATAGAATGGGTGACCTACTGAAGCATAGAATGGGTGACCTACTGAACCAATAGAATGGGTGACCTACTGAAGCATAGAATGGGTGACCTACTGAAGCATAGAATGGGTGACCTACTGAACCAATAGACTGGGTGACCTACTGAAGCATAGACTGGGTGACCTACTGAAGCATAGACTGGGTGACCTACTGAAGCATAGACTGGGTGAACTACTGAAGCATAGAATGGGTGACCTACTGAAGCATAGACTGGGTGACCTACTGAACCAATAGAATGGGTGACCTACTGAAGCATAGAATGGGTGACCTACTGAAGCATAGAATGGGTGACCTACTGAACCAATAGAATGGGTGACCTACTGAAGCATAGAATGGGTGACCTACTGAAGCATAGAATGGGTGACCTACTGAACCAATAGAATGGGTGACCTATTGAAGCATAGAATGGGTGACCTACTGAACCAATAGAATGGGTGACCTACTGAACCAATAGAATGGGTGACCTACTGAAGCATAGAATGGGTGACCTACTGAAGCATGGACTGGGTGACCTACTGAACCAATAGAATGGGTGACCTACTGAAGCATAGAATGGGTGACCTACTGAAGCATAGAATGGGTGACCTACTGAAGCATAGAGGGGTAACCTGTAGTTTGTATTGATACTATCACACTCATATTGTCACAATCTGTCACTATTTTCAGCTGGTCCATCAAACGGATCCCATCGGCGCAGTCGCCATCATCACCGAGGATTCCGTCGCTATCGCTGCGCTCAACCGCAGGCGGCAAACAACTATTACGCAACCCAATCGTCGGTTCAAATGCCGATGACGTCATCGCGCTGCTGCAGGCACTGCTGCTGCGGCTGCGCTCACCGCCTGGCTCCATGACTGCATAGCAACTGTTGAAATCAATGTAACCCGACTGCGCAGTAAGATTTTTTTTTAAATCTGTCAATCTACTCTGTTTGGTGGTCATGTGACATGCTAAACAGCAAGCAAGGGCTGGGACTTTATCTTATATACTATTTACTAATATTGAGCAATGGAGCAACCTCGCACAAATAAGCATCGTAAGACATTTTCTATTTCGTTGTGGCTAGTACTTACTCTACGGCATACTTATTGAGTGTTATAATGCCAAGGTGTGAATACTATTATTCACTATTATATTTTTTATCACATTAAGTTGAATTGCTTTGCGTGTGTGAACAAAATTTTTGTATTCAAGCCTGCGTCACTGTGAGTACACTTATCGTAATTATCTTATTCAACCCTTGTCTTCTCACCTGCAGATCTTCATCAAATTTATCCTTCTGTCTCTCTCCTCTGTTATCTTCCCGTTCTCTGTCTATAATCTATCTTATGTACCGCAGTGTCACTAAATACTCGCCGAGAAAAGTCTCTATGTCCGACATTCGATGTATCCAATACAGGTGTACGTGTAATTCTTGCACTACAATTGTTCAGGCCAAAATTTTTTAAAGGAACATACAACGCTCAGTTAAGTTGGTGCACATAAATTTACTTTGATGTAAAAAACACAATTTTATTCGTTGTCAACATTTCAACTGCAGCGTGCCTGCGCTTGCTTAACTTGACTGTTAAGCATTAAAAAAGAAAACTCTATGTGAAAGTCTGATAGCAAGGCAGATTTTTCGTGTCAATATTGGAAGAATTCCAGACATTATTTCACATCTGCTTGCGTTTTTTGAATGACACTTAAGTCAAAAAGAAAATCTCTCTGGTTTATATTGTCACTAATTTTTACTTATTTCTAAGTTTTCATATTATTTACAAATAGTACTACTTAAAGCTTTTGATTTAGTAGTATAAATAGATAAATAAGCTCATTAGATTACTAGAAAAAATATTCAATTTAATTAGATGAGCAAGCCTATTCAATGATAATAAACTAAAAGTAATTTTATGATGGGTTTTACAGCTGAAAATAAGACACCATTTTCCATCTGTATGGGTCAGTACCGTCAAATCCCCTCTCCGATTAGGTCAGTACTGTCAAATCCCCTCTCCGATTAGGTCAGTACCGTCAAATCTCCTCTCCGATTAGGTCAGTACTGTCAAATCCCCTCTCCGATTAGGTCAGTACCGTCAAATCTCCTCTCCGATTAGGTCAGTACTGTCAAATCCCCTCTCCGATTAGGTCAGTACTGTCAAATCCCCTCTCCGATTAGGTCAGTACTGTCAAATCCCCTCTCCGATTAGGTCAGTACTGTCAAATCCCCTCTCCGATTAGGTCAGTACTGTCAAATCCCCTCTCCGATTAGGTCAGTACCGTCAAATCTCCTCTCCGATTAGGTCAGTACTGTCAAATCCCCTCTCCGATTAGGTCAGTACTGTCAAATCCCCTCTCCGATTAGGTCAGTACTGTCAAATCCCCTCTCCGATTAGGTCAGTACCGTCAAATCTCCTCTCCGATTAGGTCAGTACTGTCAAATCCCCTCTCCGGTTAGATCAATACTATCAAATCCCCTCTCCGATTAGGTCAGTACTGTCAAATCCCCTCTCCGATTAGGTCAGTACTGTCAAATCCCCTCTCCGATTAGGTCAGTACCGTCAAATCTCCTCTCCGATTAGGTCAGTACTGTCAAATCCCCTCTCCGATTAGGTCAGTACCGTCAAATCTCCTCTCCGATTAGGTCAGTACTGTCAAATCCCCTCTCCGATTAGGTCAGTACTGTCAAATCCCCTCTCCGATTAGGTCAGTACTGTCAAATCCCCTCTCCGATTAGGTCAGTACTGTCAAATCCCCTCTCCGATTAGGTCAGTACTGTCAAATCCCCTCTCCGATTAGGTCAGTACCGTCAAATCTCCTCTCCGATTAGGTCAGTACTGTCAAATCCCCTCTCCGATTAGGTCAGTACTGTCAAATCCCCTCTCCGATTAGGTCAGTACTGTCAAATCCCCTCTCCGATTAGGTCAGTACCGTCAAATCTCCTCTCCGATTAGGTCAGTACTGTCAAATCCCCTACTAACCACTTAGGTCAAGGCCGTCAAAATATGTCCGCAAGTCAACGAGATTCTTTAGCACTCGTAGCCTAATAAAATCACGTGACCTGACCCAGTTAAAAGAAGAAATGTTTTGCTCAATCCGAATCCGCTACTTTCGCTACAATTACTGTACATGCGCATTCTGTGGGCGTAAGGGTGGGAATTTTATGACTGCTTTATTTAGGGCCAAAAGCAATGCGGTTCAGAAAGTGTCTGGCAACTTGCTAATGCTCCACCGCGCACTGGCATACCTAATATGTTCTGTAACAAATTTATTTTCGGAACGTAAAGCAATTAACCTCGAAAGGTGTGCAAAAAATAAACCAATGTAAATTCCTATTTTGTTGCCAATTCATTGGAATTATTGTTTAATGCGTACAAAATGTATTTATGTGAGGAATGTTCATTCACGCTAGCTGTATGGACATTACTTCCGCTCTCGCGTAACAGTGACATTTCTAAGTTGATAGATGCGGGGTTACAGATACAGGGTGAAAGATAGAGTGACAGATGTAGGGTGAAAGATAGAGTGACAGATGTAGGGATGAAAGAGAGACTGACAGATTCAGGGTGAAAGAGAGAGTGACAGATGTAGGGTAATAGATGAGTTGACAGATAAATAGAGGCAGTGGCGGCTATTGAAAATATAAGACTGATATGGCAGCGTGAATTATTGAAAAAACCATCACCTTTTACGTGCTAACAAGATTTAAAATTCACACAGAGTTCTCATTTCACACTTGAATTGCGGTACAGTAGTGGGACAAATCAAAATGCCCCCCCAGGTCACGCAATCCGAGACCATTGGTTTCAGTAAATTGAGTTTTAAATCGGCGCCTTTATATAAAAGTCAAGCGCACACACTATTATAGCAAAGCATCAATCATAACAAAGTACTTTGCCGACGTTTGACAATCTTTATAGTGCTCTCAAGTGTGTGTGTGTGTGTGTGTGTGCTAATTCGTGTGTGAATGCCGACCTGTGTAACAAAACTTCTGCACAGCCAAAGGAAACGGTCTACATGTAAGCACGTTGTAAGCTTCTGTATACGTGTATAATACAATTTTATAAAATGCCACTCCCTAGGCTCAATAGGGAGAGGAACAGATTGTAGAATTTTTTGTCCCGTAGATTCAGTGTAGGCAATGACGCGAACTCAAGTCAATGGATGTCAGTTCATCACCCACCCCACTCCTTGCTCCCGATCTCTCGCCCTGTCATGCACCAAATCCCAACGCATAAATGGAACTTTAAAAAAAAGGGAAAAAGAGGGCGGAGAACTAAAATCAATTTCAATAGGGAAGGGGGGGAATCCGAGATCAGCCTCATCTCTCTGTGTCTCAGTCAATCACTGCTTTAAGTAGAAAAAAAGCCATTGACTGAGGATTATTGTTAAAATTTTAAGCTGTAAAGTCTGCAGCATCCTCAATCATTCCTCATCTAACGTTAGCTTCTCTGCAAGTGGGGATGTGGCTCTCTGTGGCTCTAATTTGACCTGTCTGACCTTAATTTAGCCATTCTGAGTCTAATTTGGCCTCTCTGACTTTAATTTGGCCTCTCTGACTTTAATTTTGGCCTCTCTAACTCTAATTTGGCCTCTCTAACTCTAATTTGGCCTCTCTGACTCTAATTTGGCCTCTGTGACTCTAATTTGGCCTCTCTGACTCTAATTTGGCCTTTCTGACTCTAATTTGGCCTCTCTGACTCTAATTTGGCCTCTCTGACTCTAATTTGGCCTCTGTGACTCTCATTTGGCCATTATTGCATTAATTGCGTTAGTTCTTTGTTCCTCAAAGTACAGTAATTTATGCATCGCATACAGACGGACAGACAAAAACTCAGAGACAAGGCAAAGGGGATTTACACCAAACCCATGTTTTAGGTGCGTTATCCCTTTCCTAATCGTGACGGGAGTTCCCTTCACAGTAAAAAAATTCTTACTCAGCTCAACGGACGCTATTGTTGACTAGTGTAACAAAGACCCAGCTAAACTGGGGAGCACAAAGACGTAAAGAGGGTTGCGGGTAACAGGCCAAGGGGAGAAAAAACGGGGAATAAACCGTTCCTGAAAGAGGAAGAGAGGGGATAACCACGGACTCCTTGATAGTAGAAAGCCTTTCTACTATCAAGGAGTCCGTGGGATAACTCAACGAGAGTGGCCTGCCCTGACTGTCACCTGCTAAGGGGAGGAGGATTTTTTTCTGTTTGGGGAGTTGGGAACGGGTGAAGTTTACTCTATGGAGAAGGGACTGCTGATTGTCATAGTCATGGCTATATTTAGACCGTGACTCATGCGCCTCCACTACGCATTGTTTTAGTTGTTAGCCTAGCATATTGGGGGGACTATTTTGGCATGGAGACCATTCATTGTATTGTCTAAACTGCGCAGAGTTGTCTAGACTAGACCAATAAAATGCTTAAATTTAAGTTTAAACTAGACTGAATGCCTTGTTTGGTGTCATGTTTAGGCTTTGCTTAACTTTTTTTCATGTAATATATAGGCTTGTAAATTAAAAAAAAGTGGGAGAACTTAAGCCTTTGACAGTAAAGAAAAGTGGACTGGAGGGAATTGCAGTGGTTAAAGGATATTTATAACCTTACATTATTGTCTTTGCCTGTCTGCCTCTAAGTTTGTCCTTTTTAATGCGCAGAAAACTGTGCATGCCCTTATGTCTCTGTCTGTCTGTCTGTCTGTCTGGCTGTCTGTCTGTCTGTCTGTCTGTCTGTCTGTCTGTCTGTCTGTCTGTCTGTCTGTCTATCTGTCTCTCACTTACTGTCCATCTATGTCTATCTCCTCATTTGGGAATTTTTTCACTTGCTTAGCACAGATGTCTGAAAACATACCGAAAGCAAGCGGGCAAAGGCAGCAAAACACAACAATTAAACCTGTGCCTCAAACCCAGCTGTTATCTTTAGAATGGTCAGTTGCTTTAGCAATTGACTTCAATTTATCCTACAGAAAGTTTTCTTCAGTCAAAAGAAAGCCTGTTGTTAGAGAGGAAAAAGCAGCTGCACAAACAGCGCTTCCTCGATGTCAAGTTTCAAACACTTCTGCCCGCACTTATTTCTAGTCTGCAAGAAATAAAAATTTACAAGCATGTTTGGGCAACATCCTGTGGCTTTGCTGCTGCTAGGGTTTCGGATAGGCAGGCAAACAGAAAAGAATTGTTTTTTAATAGCCTAACATCTCGCTTTAAACAGATAAACTTGAAGCTAAGTCCATTTGTTGTACTTGTATTTTCGGTATAAAAATGTTTTTCTATAGAAAACATCTCTTAGGAACGCTGGAGGAACGACAACCGAGGTAAGAGACTGTGCACTATAATAAATTAATCAAACTGTGACATAGAAAAGTAAGGACAAAGGACAATAGGTGAAAATTCTTATCGTTAAAATTCATCGAAAATCATAGAAAATAACATCGCTTAACCACTTTATTTTCAATATTATATTGTGATTTAAAGAAAGCAGAAATTACATAACTACTCCAAAAACATTTTTATAACACAGCTTACTCAGTGGCTTGCTAAAAGTACATTGTTTAATTAATTAAGTCACTCACATTCTTGCAGTAGCTCGCGTGACTTAAGTGTTATTGTGTACAAAAACATACGAATAAACAAAATTAAAAATTGAAATTTTGTTTAAATGGCCAGGATTGAATAGCCAAAGTTCAAATGAGTCAGTTGATATAGTCATTAATTATTTACTGCATTAGTTTTTTTCGATAACATGATTGAGTTAAGGTTTACCAATAGCTAACATGCACAAAATAATTATAGTGAAAGTTTTAACTAAAAACTAAATGTGAAATCATCATAACACACGGACAAATAGTGCAAATCAACTATATTCAACTAATTTTACTAATATTATACTAGAATTAGTTCAAGTCGACATATACATACGTACATATGCTTGGTCAGTGGGTTGTCCATATATAGGCGTCGCTATATTTATTTATTTTCATAATGCAAGTATGAATGAAGGCAATAGATTTTAATAACGAAAAGAACCAGTCTGGAGCGAAACAAATTTACTTTTAGAATCTCAGAAAACCCATTGACTTCAAAGAAAAAATTGCTTTGTTTATCTGAATAAAATCTTTAAAGAACAGAAAATCCATCCGTTATCGAAGTGAATTCTTACTTACGAGCATCTAAGGGAAATTCCCACGTAACTAAGGGAAATCTTTCGTAACTAAAGGAAATCCCAAGTATCTAAGCGAAATCTTTCGTAACTAAAGGAAATCCCAAGTATCTAAGCGATATCACACGTAACTTAAGTAAAAAATCCCAAGTATCAAAGGGAAATCCCCACATATTTAAGGGAAATCCCATGCATCTAAGGGAAATTGCGAGGCATCTAAAGAAATACCGACGTATCTAGGGGAATACCACGTATCCAAAGGAATTCCCACGTATCTAAGGGAAATCCCACGCATCGAAGGGAAATCCCACTTTGTCTAAGGGAACTCCCTCGCATCCAAGAGAAACCCTTCGTATCTAATGCCTAAGTGAAATCTCACGTATCTAACGGAAATCTTCGAGTATCGAAGTGAACTTCAATTTATCTTCACGTCGACTACTCGAATGTATAGGAAATTACATATCATAGACATATCCATGAAGAATCTCCCTCATTCTATTTAATTCACAGGTGTGTCGAATCATCAAAAATACGAGGTACAAAGAAAATCCCAGGCATTCAAAAGCAATCCAAACGTAATGCAATATGAAAGTCCCAATGAAATAAAATAGTCCAAGAATCAATGCGAGGCAAATCAATAATACAGTAAGGAAAGTTCGATGTGTCCAAGCCAATTACAGGATTTTCACACCTGACTGCACAACCCGTCCACGTCATCGTTCATCAACGCCGAGTTGTCAGTTAGTTGATTCGCCCGATCAAACTGCGAATGCGAAGCCAACGACGCAGGAGGCGGCGGCAGCATTTCGAGCAGTTCGGAGCTCAGCTGCCGGCCGAAAATCGACAGCGGTGGCTTGCGAACACCGGCTCGACCAAGACTGCCGTGGCCTTGTTGCTGTTGTTGCTGCTGCTGTTGCTGCTGGAATTGGCCGCACCTGGTCATGAGGATGTCCGGCACCCTGGCAGAAACGGACGCTGTGGTTGCGCCGCTGGAGATCGCCTGGGTTGACGACAGCGGAGGGAGGGGCGGCGGCGGCGGCGGCGGCGGAGGGGGGAATGCCGGGCCGAAGATCTCACTGCGGGTGGCGTAGGTTGCCACCGGGTCGTGGCCGCCGCCGAATGCGGTAAACTGCGGCAGACGGTACTGCTGCTGCTGCTGATGCTGCTGATGCAGCTGGTGATGAAGCTGGTAGTCCGCAACGCCGCTGTCAGAGGACGAAGCTGCGCCAACCTGACTGGACGCCGGCGAAGCTGTCGACGCCAGGAACGACAGTTGCAGCGGTAGGCCGCCGCCGCTGACTGTCGAGGGGCCCTCCTTGAATGTCACGACTCGATGCTGCTGCTGTTGGCTGCAGCCGCCGGGGCTTCGTTTCAAACTGCCGGCGGACGAGTCGCGGCGAACCTGAAATATGGGATTTCAAGTTGGGCGTTTGATGAGGCGTGGGAAGCTCTCTTGAATTGCTAGTTGGCATTCCAATAAATTAGGATGTCACCAGACAACAGTAGGATTTAAGGATTTCCCGTAGCTCTTGGATTTCCTTGGATACTTGGGGATTTCCTTGGATACTTGGGGATTTCCTTTGATACAGTGGGATTTCCTAGGATACTTTAGTATTTCCTCGGATACTTTAGTATTTCCTCGGATACTTTAGGATTTCCTTGGATACTGTGGGATTTCCTAGGATACTATAGGATTTCCTTAAATACTTTGGGATTTATTTAGATTCTTTGTGATTTCCTTGGATTCTTTGGGATTTCCTTGGATGCTTTGGGATTTCCTTCGATACTTTAGGATTTCCTTTGAAATTTCGGGATTTCCTTGGATTCTTTGGGATTTCCTTGGATTCTTTGGGATTTCCTTGGATTCTTTGGGATTTCCTTGGATTCTTTGGGATTTCCTTGGATTCTTTGGGATTTCCTTGGCTTCTTAATGATTTCCTTCGATACTTTAAGATTTCCTTGGATACTGTGGGATTTCCTCGGATACTTTAGGATTTGTTTGGATACTTTGGGATTTGTTTGGATACTTTGGGGTTTCCTTGGATACTTTAGGTTTCCTTGGATTCTTTGGGATTTCCTTGGATGCTTTAGGTTTCCTTGGATTCTTTGGGATTTCCTTGGATGCTTTAGGTTTCCTTGGATACTTTAGGTTTCCTTGGATACTTTAGGGATTTACTTAGATACTTTGGGTTTCCTTGGATACTTAGTGATTTCCTTGGATACTTTGTGATTTCCTTGGATATTTTGGGATTTCCTTGGATACTTTAGGATTTCCTTTGAGTTGCCTTCCCACACTCCAAAACGCACCTGATACTTGACCAGCCCGCTGACCCTCCTGTCCGCTCCGTCGCTGCTGCTCGCTCCGCCGTCCTCGCTGACAGAGTCCAGCTGCTCTGGTCTGACGGGGATCTGGCCAGTGTGGTGGAACATGTACGTCTGCTGCTGCTGCGACTGCTGGCCTCGAACATGCCTGGGACTCTGGCCGGTTGCCATGCCATCCAACCCGGGATGGCCATCGACATCGTAATTGTCCCCGTCGTCTCCAATTTCGACTTCAACCTCTTCGACCTGGCCGGCACTGTTGCCGAGCTCAGCTCCGCCAGTCTCGCCGCTGAGGCTTCTCAGCTCGATTCGAACGTCAAATCGACAGATTGGCGCAGTCCGACAGAGTCCGAGCGCCAGCCAGGCGATTGTCCAGGTCACCGCGTACAATCCGCCCGAGACAACCGCCGCCAGCAGCACCGGCAGTCTGCGATGCCGATAGAGCGTTAGCCAGTCCCAGAACAGCGGAGCCTTCAGCACGGCCGCAGTCAGCATCAGCAGCGAGCCGAAGACTTGGGCCGCCAGGAAGCCGCGCTGACAGCAGGCTGTCTGCGACGCGGAAGATTCGCCGACGCCGCTGGAGAAATCGCTGACACTGGGCCCGACGCCGCAGTTGGACACGGAGTCCAGATGGTCGGGAGTCGGCTTGGATTGGAGCAGGCGCTGCTGCTGCTGCTTCTGCTGCTGAAGCAGATAGGGACGCAATTGGCGGATACTCGACAAGACCTGCGCAATGGGGGGAAAAGAAATCGCCATCTTAGATACGCGCAATTGCTATCTACAAATCATTAATTACGCTACATATCGTCGATCGTAAAAGTTTTTAAAGGATTTCTCACCCGACCGTAGCCGAATTCAAAGAAAGCCACGCAGGCTGTCAGCAGCAGCAGGTCGCTGATTGTCTGCATCGCGGGAATGGCAGCCGCTGGAAGGCAGCCGCCGCCTCCTCCTCCCCCTGCGTCGCCGACAAGAGCGGCGCGCAGCAGCACGGCCGAGGCCTCCCTAGACAGCAGCACGTGGACGCAGCAGACGGACAAAACGCCGGAGAACAGCAGCGAGAAGGGCCGGCTAGCCAGCCAGAATGCCGACGGATAACGGATTAGCAGCAGGCAGAGGGCCAGCAGGAAGTTGGCCAGCTCGGCTGATATGCCGGTGCCACCGGCGCCGACCAATTTGGCATCGAGATCGGCCGACGTGGTCGGAGTTCCGACGGTGCGTCGACGGGTCAGAAGAAAGTCGAAACCGGTCGACCAAACGGAATCTACGATTTCCGAGTATAAAAACCGATGCTATTTTGCGATTTGAGTACATGATAAAATAGATTCTTTAGAAGTTTTTTGGTTTTCATAGCCGATTTTTTGCAGTTTTGAATTGTTTTTAGCAATTTTTTTGTTGTGCCAGATTTTTTTACCGTCTGAGGGTTTTGTCGCTTAAATAAGCATTTAATGACGATTTTTATTGTCATGATGGTGTGTTGGGCCTTTAAATGTTTATTCATTAACCGTCGATTTCTGTTGGGTGTGAAGGGGTGTTGTTAAGCCTTTTAGCCTTTTATTGTAATTAACCGTCGATTTCTCTAGGGTGTAAAGAGGTGTTGGTTTTGGGCCTTTTATTGTCATTAACAGTCTATTTCTGTGGGGTCTGAAGGGGTGTTGGTTTTGGGCCTTTTATTGTCATTAACAGTCTATTTCTGTGGGGTCTGAAGGGGTGTTGGTTTTGGGCCTTTTATTGTCATTAACAGTCTATTTCTGTGGGGTCTGAAGGGGTGTTGGTTTTGGGCCTTTTATTGTCATTAACAGTCTATTTCTGTGGGGTCTGAAGGGGTGTTGGTTTTGGGCCTTTTATTGTCATTAACAGTCTATTTCTGTGGGGTCTGAAGGGGTGTTGGTTTTGGGCCTTTCTATAGTCATTAACCGTTGATATCTGTGGGGTGTGAAGGGGTGTTGGTGATGGGCCTTTCTATAGTCATTAACCGTTGATATCTGTGGGGTTTGAAGGGGTGTTGGTGTTGGGCCTTTCTATAGTCATTAACCGTTGATATCTGTGGGGTGTGAAGGGGTGTTGGTGATGGGCCTTTCTATAGTCATTAACCGTTGATATCTGTGGGGTGTGAAGGGGTGTTGGTGATGGGCCTTTCTATAGTCATTAACCGTTGATATCTGTGGGTGTGAAGGGGTGTTGGTGATGGGCCTTTCTATAGTCATTAACCGTTGATATCTGTGGGGTGTGAAGGGGTGTTGGTGATGGGCCTTTCTATAGTCATTAACCGTTGATATCTGTGGGGTGTGAAGGGGTGTTGGTGATGGGCCTTTCTATAGTCATTAACCGTTGATATCTGTGGGGTGTGAAGGGGTGTTGGTGATGGGCCTTTCTATAGTCATTAACCGTTGATATCTGTGGGGTGTGAAGGGGTGTTGGTGATGGGCCTTTCTATAGTCATTAACCGTTGATATCTGTGGGGTGTGAAGGGGTGTTGGTGATGGGCCTTTCTATAGTCATTAACCGTTGATATCTGTGGGGTGTGAAGGGGTGTTGGTGATGGGCCTTTCTATAGTCATTAACCGTTGATATCTGTGGGGTTTGAAGGGGTGTTGGTGTTGGGCCTTTCTATAGTCATTAACCGTTGATATCTGTGGGGTGTGAAGGGGTGTTGGTGATGGGCCTTTCTATAGTCATTAACCGTTGATATCTGTGGGGTGTGAAGGGGTGTTGGTGATGGGCCTTTCTATAGTCATTAACCGTTGATATCTGTGGGGTGTGAAGGGGTGTTAATCATCTATTTTTTACTGACTATTCGTTCACGTTTGCTAACTAATTCTTATGCATTTTTGTGCCTGTTCAAGGGATGTTAAGTAAACAATTATAGCCACATTAATTTAGGCCTGAGTAGCAATCAATCTTAGCAAAAAACTTTATGAGTAACAAACGATTGCTATACGGCTCGTACTATGAATTATAAGTCTACAGGCTGAATACTAATGCTTCTTTAATTAACTTTTTTTCCCAGTAGCATATCGTGCGAAATTTTACGCTTATTTAACTCGACGTACCCTATTTTGTCTACAATCAGTCTGAAGGAATGAAAATAAGGAGCCACCTGTAGCTATTATGCAATCAACTTACATGCACCAGTTATTTTTTAAAGAAGCCTTTTGAGCGGAACAAATAAGCCAAATTAATGAGCTTCTCGCTATGCAAAATAAGTGGCTAATTTGCACTGCAACGCGAAGTAAATTATCCGCCCATCTGATTAGCTGAGGGCACGTGGGCGGTGCTGCAACTTCTGGTGCCACTGGCTTACATTTGCTGCCCATTCGCTACTAGTCTGCGATTGCTTTTTAAAGACACAAGTTTATGCCTTTTCCTTTTCGCTTAAAAACTCAGTATCTATCAATACATCTATCTATCTATCTATCTATCTATATCTATCTATCTATCTATCTATCTATCTATCTATCTATCTATCTATCTATCTATCTATCTATCTATCTATCTATCTATCTATCTATCTATCTATCTATCTATCTATCTATCTATCTATCTATCTATCTATCTATCTATCTATCTATCTATCTATCTATCTATCTATCTATCTATCTATCTATCTATCTATCTATCTATCTATCTATCTATCTATCTATCTATCTATCTATCTATCTATCTATCTATCTATCTATCTATCTATCTATCTATCTATCTATCTATCTATCTATCTATCTATCTATCTATCTATCTATCTATCTATCTATCTATCTATCTATCTATCTATCTATCTATCTATCTATCTATCTATCTATCTATCTATCTATCTATCTATCTATCTATCTATCTATCTATCTATCTATCTATCTATCTATCTATCTATCTATCTATCTATCTATCTATCTATCTATCTATCTATCTATCTATCTATCTATCTATCTATCTATCTATCTATCTATCTATCTATCTATCTATCTATCTATCTATCTATCTATCTATCTATCTATCTATCTATCTATCTATCTATCTATCTATCTATCTATCTATCTATCTATCTATCTATCTATCTATCTATCTATCTATCTATCTATCTATCTATCTATCTATCTATCTATCTATCTATCTATCTATCTATCTATCTATCTATCTATCTATCTATCTATCTATCTATCTATCTATCTATCTATCTATCTATCTATCTATCTATCTATCTATCTATCTATCTATCTATCTATCTATCTATCTATCTATCTATCTATCTATCTATCTATCTATCTATCTATCTATCTATCTATCTATCTATCTATCTATCTATCTATCTATCTATCTATCTATCTATCTATCTATCTATCTATCTATCTATCTATCTATCTATCTATCTATCTATCTATCTATCTATCTATCTATCTATCTATCTATCTATCTATCTATCTATCTATCTATCTATCTATCTATCTATCTATCTATCTATCTATCTATCTATCTATCTATCTATCTATCTATCTATCTATCTATCTATCTATCTATCTATCTATCTATCTATCTATCTATCTATCTATCTATCTATCTATCTATCTATCTATCTATCTATCTATCTATCTATCTATCTATCTATCTATCTATCTATCTATCTATCTATCTATCTATCTATCTATCTATCTATCTATCTATCTATCTATCTATCTATCTATCTATCTATCTATCTATCTATCTATCTATCTATCTATCTATCTATCTATCTATCTATCTATCTATCTATCTATCTATCTATCTATCTATCTATCTATCTATCTATCTATCTATCTATCTATCTATCTATCTATCCATCTATCTATCTATCTGTCTCTTCTTATTTTCTTTCAATCGATAAAGTCGACTTGTAGTTCAGGTCTAGAGGCAAGGAACCTGTCGTATTTATCGTCGCATTCCTTGTCTAAGAATTTTTTGCAAACGGCGCTTTTTAACTGCCCCATCTTAAATGCAGGTTAGTAATAGAAAATGAGGGAAGGGTTACGTAACACCCTATTGAGAGCCGGGCTATAATTATACAAAGCCAGATTCGTTATCTCATATTCTAATCACTCCTAAGGCTCAAAAGAGTAGCGTCGTTGAGGGACGATTAAAAGAAGCGATCCCAAGGGATGTCGGGTACTGATATTCGGGACTTAAAACACACGAGAGAATTCGTACGCCTAGAGATTTACTAACATCTAGAGTTTAAAACAAGAATAATATAAACTTTATCTGAAAAAAGTAACAATTTTAGCAAACTGTTAACACATCCTTCCCCTCGAGGATAAATGAAGGATTAAATTAGTTTCAAAACCATATTACATAGTTCGGTAGGTGTAATATTGTTCCTATTCTTCCCTAACCTGTCTAATAAGCCCCTTAAGGGAAACATATTGTGTCCAAAGTCTGGCTGACTCATCCCGTTGCTGTGTTCTCCGCCTAGAGATCTTCAGCTAGTTGAGATCAAGGATAAAGCTTCATCCCCTCTGCTTGAAAAAGATAGCCAAACAGACTCGCCCGTTCGTCGCATTTACCTGAACAGGTGGACAATCACAAGGGAAAAAAGAATTCGTTCATAGCCACTTTTTTATATGTATGGAACAAGGACTCAGTAAGCTTTTTGTTATGAGTCACCCAATTCTATAGATCTTTGTGTGGCTTTGTCGTTTATAAAATTCCATTTCTTTGAACAAACCAAAGGGGATAAAGGAATGTGCGAGATAGATTGAAAGAAAGAGGAACTAAAAAAAAGGTTGTCAGGGTCACGAGGACGAAAGCGTAGCTGTGTTCATGCTTAAAATTGGGTCACCTAAAAAGGGTTAATTTGTATTTAATTCATTTAATTCGCTCTAAACTCAAGGACACCTTAAGTAGAAGGACGGGACACTTCGTTTCTTGGAAAGTTTTTGGAGTCTAATTTTCGCGAAAAAAATACACTACTGAGATAAGAAATTTGCAGATTTTCGACATAAAATTAACGATTGCGCTCGATTGGAAGCAGATGCAAATCTTATCTTTGATATGTGGTTTCTGCCTTCTTTCTCTATCGAACTATGTACGTCTTAATTTGTGATAAATTGATCTTTCTGTTATTTTTATTGATATTGATTTACTTTCGTCAAAAACTACTGAATGGCAAATTGCCCATCCAGAGAGTGAACCAAGTGACTGGACCACCAAATTACTCAAAATACTGATAGATACAATTGTTCCTTGAATAAAACACACTTGATTAGAAGAGGAACTGAACCTGCGCAGCTGCTAAAATAAATTTTATTTGAAAATATAATTTTCGACAAATGTTATACAATAGAAATAATTTAAAGATCAATATTTCACATATTAAGGCGTACATAGTTCGATAGAGTGAGAAGGCAGGAACCACAGATCAAAAGATGAGATTTGCATCTGCTTCCAATCGAGCGCAATCTTCAATTTTATGTCGAAAAACAGCAAATTTCCTATCTCCGTAGTGTATTTTTCCGCGAAAATTAGACTCCAAAAACTTTCCAAGAAACGAAGTGTCCCGTCCTTAAGGACACTTAAGGTGTCCTTGTCTAAACTTTGTAGAACTTCAGGCTAAACTTTGTTAAAAGTCTGCCAGAGTGACTAAAAATCCAATATGATATCAGAAAGATCCAACGATAGTTTTTCACTGTATTTTTTTCTTGTCCTTTAGTTTGCATGATTCGTTGGATTAGCGGAGCAAAATGATTGTTACTCTTGTAATCAATAATTTTTTTGACAAAAAATTGAGTAAGTAGAGTTCTTAATGTCCAGTAAGTAATGCTCTAATCTCTGAGCCAGAAGAGAATAGACTAGATTAGTAAGTAGACAACGCAGAAACTGCATGGAGAGCTCGGAGATCTGATCAGACAGAGACCTGCCGCAGCTTTTTAACAATTGATTATTACATAAGACTACATTTGTATTGCGGCATACGGAAATATAAAACTAACAATAAGAAAGAAACCGGGGGATGGAGTTACAGCTAAATGACTGTAGAGAGCTGCAGATTAATAGGGACCTATAGGATCTTTGCCCTTAACAATCAAATCCCTGTGATTACAGATCCCAGAAACAAGAGACAGTTAGGTTGATAAAAATGATAAAGCATAATCTGAGAACAGTATCGTTATAACTGCACAAAGAGCAGCAAGAAAATATTATACGATATTGACGAACATATTTCGAGAGGGGTGTTGAAGACCGAGACTCAAAGAATGCCTGTGTCCCCACATCCAGATTCTGTGCTAGACGCTCCATGACCTAAATCAAGGCCACGGGGGGTGCCTCAGTGCTTGCCTTGTCTTTGTCCTCTGACCTGTCATATCTTAATACGTAAATCAAAAACCGCAAGTGACGCCGTTTAATCCCCATTATTTTATATTTTGCACAACACACTCGAAATCGATTTTCCCCCTCGAGCTTTCGAACAGTCTTTTTTGTCAACGGTTGGTAAAATCAAGCATTATACATATTAGTTGGGACAAGGGCGTGGCAACCCTTGGCCAAAGTATTGAATGCCTTGATATATTTTTTTTACGGTAATGTGCGTCCCCTCCGCGCTTCTCCCACATGTCTCCCTTTGATATATCTTCCCCTGGGAACGGGGAAGTTTACGCGTGAGTGCAATACATTGCTTTGTGTCTCACTATGTTTAGGGCGTACGCACAGCAATGTAACACGATTTTTAATTCCTTAATTCAAGGCCAACGCATATCCTCGCTGACATCTCAGTTTCTCTCCTGACACCCGGATGTCCCCGCTGACATCTCCACGTGATCCCCTGACACCCGGAGATCCCCACTGACAATTCCATGGGATCTCCTGACACCCTAATATCCCTGCTGACATCCCAGTGTCCCTCCTGACACCATGATATCCCTGCTGACATCCCAGTGCCCCTCCTGACACCCGAACATCCCTGCTGACATCTCCATGCGATCTCCTGACACCCCGATTTCCCTACTGACATCATTCAAATCAAACCCTGACAAAGCTGACGCGTCCTCCCCCCAACGCCTCACCCCTCGAGGCCTCCTCGTGCAGCACAGCCTGAGCCTCCAGCGCTGGCAGCGGAGCCAACAGACACAGGGCAATCAGCAGGTGGAGGCCGCAGGTTGGCGGCAGGAAGTGTCGCCTCATCCGGCCGACGCAGCCGGCGGCGCCAACAGCAGACGCAGGCGGATGCCGACAACCAGCGCCTCCCAGACCGGCCTCGGCCATGGCGATCCTCAGGCTGACCCGATCTCGTCCAATCGCCACCCCATCGTCGGCGTAGTTACCAGTTGAGGCCAGAGCGGCGTAGGCAAACAGCGTTGCTAAGCAACCGGCGGTTACTATGGCGGCCAGATAGCAGTTCATGGGCTCGTGTGGCCAAGCCTCGCGCATAGCCCGATTTCGATAGTCCAAATAGCGTCCAGCCGCCACGTACAGCAGGAAAGCCTGGAGCAGCAGGATGAGGATGGCGTACCAGACTCGCCACAGTCGGTCCAGTTTGCGATTGCGAGCCATATCGAATTTTCGATTCAAACTTGAACCGAGGACTTCTTTGAGTGACTTAGAGTAAAGAATTCCTTACTTTATAACGCCCTGTTTCGTGGCTATTCTTTACAAAGCCTTCCCCCCCCCCCTACTTCATGCCACCGAGCGTTCAGCCAATCAGATGTCGACAAAAATGGTTGAAAAAATCTGCTTTTCTCTTCTTATCATCACATACTACTGCTGCTTTCGGGTAGAGTAGGAAATCAGTAGCAATTGTAGGATTTGAATATTTATTCTAACTTTATCAACATAAAGTATAAAAGCTGTCAGAAGAGACAGTTAAGTGTCAGAGGAGACAGTTACGTGTCAGAGGAGTCAGTTAAGTGTCAGAGGAGTCAGTTAGGTGTCAGAGGAGGCAGTTAGGTGTCAGAGGAGACAGTCAAGTGTCAGAGAAGTCAGTTAAGTGTCAGAGGAGTCAGTTAAGTGTCAGAGGAGGCAGTTATGTGTCAGAGGAGTCAGTTAAGTGTCAGTGGAGACAGTGAAGTGTCAGAGGAGTCAGGTAAGTGTCAGAGAAGATAATCAAGTGTCAGAGGAGTCAGTCAAGTGTAAGAGGAGTCAGTTAAGTGTCAGAGAAGTCAGTTAATTGTCAAAAGAGAGAGGATGAGTAAAGAAAATTTGAGTAAGTTAAATAGGCTAAATAACTAAAAAAGAATTGTAGATTCAATAAAATCAATTCAGGTACTCAAATGAAAAGTCTACATCAATTAAGTGTCTTTGGTAGATAGATAGATAGATAGATTTAAGTGTTTTTGGTGTCTATATTAAAATGCCTTTTTTGCCAGAGGTAATCTAAATGCGCCAACTTCAATCAAGGGAAACAAAGGTCACAAAGCGCCATTACGATTACCTTGGCTAGCTACAATGCCTACAATGGTATAGTTGGTCGCATGAATATGAATTGAATTTTTCATAGAGCCAGTTGAGTGCGGCGAGTATAAAAAAAGAAGTGACAACCAGCAACTTAGGCTTGTGCTTGACAAATTTGGTGACCTACCGAGGCGTGACTGTTAAAATTAGCTGCCAAATTTGTATGACTGTTGATTGCCTTAAATATGTTCGCAGCATGCATTTCCATGTTTATACATTATTGTCTGTGGATTGGGTGTTAGTATTGTTTTAAAACTTCAAGAATCCTATCCTCTAAGAATTGCACCCTGTAAGAATCGCATCCTTTAGGAATCACACCCTTTAGGAATCACAACCTCTAAGAATTGCACCCTGTAAAAAACCACATCCCGTAAGAATCACACCCTCGAAGAATCACACCCTTCAAGAATGACACCGTCTAAGAATCACAACCTCTAAGAATTAGGAGTAAACCCTGTAAGAATCACACCCTGCTAAGAATCACATCATCTAAGAATCACACCCTCTAAGAATCACACCCTCTAAGAATCACATTATCTAAGAATCACACCCTCTAAGAATCACATTATCTAAGAATCACGCCCTCTGATAATCACACTATCTAAAAATCACACCCTCAAAAAATCACGATCTTTAAGAATCACACAATCTAAGAATCACAACCTCTAAGAATCACACCATCTAAGAATCACAAGCTCTAAGAATCACACCATCTAAGAACCACAAGCTCTAAGAATCACACCCTCTAAGAATCACATCATCTAAGAATCACGCCCTCTGATAATCACACTATCTAAAAATCACACCCTCAAAAAATCACGATCTTTAAGAATCACACAATCTAAGAATCACAAGCTCTAAGAATCAGTTTCTTTAAGTCTCACAGTCTTTAAGAATCACGCCCTCTGATAATCACACTATCTAAGAATCACACCATTTAGGAATCACAACCTCGAAGCATCACAATCTCAAAGAATCACACCCGCTAAGAATGAAACCCTCTAAGAATCGTTACCTTTAAGAATCACACCATCCAAGAATCACAAGCTCTAAGAATAACATCCCACAGAAATTACTACCTTAAAAAATCAGACCTATTAAGAATCACAGCCTCTAAAAATTCATACTTCCAAGAATCACATTCTTTAGAATCAAATATTTGAGCAGTCATGCACCCAAAGCTTCCACTGGCTACTTGGTATAGACAGAGCTTTATTTCCTTAACAGGGCAAATTAATTAAATGGACTTCCGCAAAGCCGGTAGGCGTCATGTATTGCCACCTCAAAATATTCAAGTTTCCTTAAAAAGACAATTCAAAACTCATTTTCATTTTGCCAATCCTTCAACAAGAGCAAAAAAGTAGGCCAGAGTTTTGCATATTAACTTTACTGCTTATATATATTTGTACACGAAAAACGAAGAGAAAATTAACGCATTTTGCATAAATTAACACCACATAACCCGGAGCCAATGACCCTAATGAAAAAGTTACATTTTACATTACATTTCGCTTTCCTGTTTATTTTTTAGATTAAAAATTAGTAAGGCTTAGTTAAAACACCAAATACCCTACTTATGTGAGTAGCATTATCAGTAGCATCAAGTAGCATTATAAAGCTTGAAAAATGCGATTTTCTATTTCTTTTAGATTAGCAATAAGCAAGTAAACATGAAATGAACAAATCATTTTCTATTGTTCAGGAATGGTTACTCTGTCAATCAAAACTAATCTGATCACGTGTCACAGTCTTCCCGGAATTTAGCACATATGCTTGTACGAAGACACTGAAATAAAAAAATGTTAGAAATAAAAATAAAATGCTTTTACCGAGGATTGATGGCTCATTACGTTTCACAGATCTACAAAAGTTTACTCCCTAAACAGCCTGAGGATCTGGGAGGGAGGCGGCTCTGAAAAGCCTGAGGATCTGGGAGGGATTTGACTCACAAATCAAGCCTGAGGATCTGGGAGGGATTTGACTCACAAACCAAGCCTGAGGATCTGGGAGGGATTTGACTCACAAACCAAGCCTGAGGATCTGGGAGGGATTTGACTCACAAACCAAGCCTGAGGATCTGGGAGGGATTTGACTCACAAACCAAGCCTGAGGATCTGGGAGGGATTTGACTCACAAACCAAGCCTGAGGATCTGGGAGGGATTTGACTCACAAATCAAGCCTGAGGATCTGGGAGGGATTTGACTCACAAACCAAGCCTGAGGATCTGGGAGGGATTTGACTCACAAACCAAGCCTGAGGATCTGGGAGGGATTTGACTCACAAACCAAGCCTGAGGATCTGGGAGGGATTTGACTCACAAACCAAGCCTGAGGATCTGGGAGGGATTTGACTCACAAACCAAGCCTGAGGATCTGGGAGGGATTTGACTCACAAACCAAGCCTGAGGATCTGGGAGGGATTTGACTCACAAACCAAGCCTGAGGATCTGGGAGGAGATTTGACTCACAAACCAAGCCTGAGGATCTGGGAGGGATTTGACTCACAAACCAAGCCTGAGGATCTGGGAGGGATTTGACTCACAAACCAAGCCTGAGGATCTGGGAGGGATTTGACTCACAAATCAAGCCTGAGGATCTGGGAGGGATTTGACTCACAAACCAAGCCTGAGGATCTGGGAGGGATTTGACTCACAAACCAAGCCTGAGGATCTGGGAGGGATTTGACTCACAAATCAAGCCTGAGGATCTGGGAGGGATTTGACTCACAAACCAAGCCTGAGGATCTGGGAGGGATTTGACTCACAAACCAAGCCTGAGGATCTGGGAGGGATTTGACTCACAAACCAAGCCTGAGGATCTGGGAGGGATTTGACTCACAAACCAAGCCTGAGGATCTGGGAGGGATTTGACTCACAAACCAAGCCTGAGGATCTGGGAGGGATTTGACTCACAAACCAAGCCTGAGGATCTGGGAGGGATTTGACTCACAAACCAAGCCTGAGGATCTGGGAGAGATTTGACTCACAAACCAAGCCTGAGGATCTGGGAGGGATTTGACTCACAAACCAAGCCTGAGGATCTGGGAGAGATTTGACTCACAAACCAAGCCTGAGGATCTGGGAGGGATTTGACTCACAAACCAAGCCTGAGGATCTGGGAGGGATTTGACTCACAAACCAAGCCTGAGGATCTGGGAGGGATTTGACTCACAAACCAAGCCTGAGGATCTGGGAGGGATTTGACTCACAAATCAAGCCTGAGGATCTGGGAGGGATTTGACTCACAAACCAAGCCTGAGGATCTGGGAGGGATTTGACTCACAAATCAAGCCTGAGGATCTGGGAGGGATTTGACTCACAAACCAAGCCTGAGGATCTGGGAGGGATTTGACTCACAAACCAAGCCTGAGGATCTGGGAGGGATTTGACTCACAAACCAAGCCTGAGGATCTGGGAGAGATTTGACTCACAACCCAAGCCTGAGGATCTGGGAGGGATTTGACTCACAAACCAAGCCTGAGGATCTGGGAGGGATTTGACTCACAAACCAAGCCTGAGGATCTGGGAGGGATTTGACTCACAAACCAAGCCTGAGGATCTGGGAGGGATTTGACTCACAAACCAAGCCTGAGGATCTGGGAGGGATTTGACTCACAAACCAAGCCTGAGGATCTGGGAGGGATTTGACTCACAAACCAAGCCTGAGGATCTGGGAGGGATTTGACTCACAAATCAAGCCTGAGGATCTGGGAGGGATTTGACTCACAAACCAAGCCTGAGGATCTGGGAGGGATTTGACTCACAAACCAAGCCTGAGGATCTGGGAGGGATTTGACTCACAAACCAAGCCTGAGGATCTGGGAGGGATTTGACTCACAAACCAAGCCTGAGGATCTGGGAGAGATTTGACTCACAAACCAAGCCTGAGGATCTGGGAGGGATTTGACTCACAAACCAAGCCTGAGGATCTGGGAGGGATTTGACTCACAAACCAAGCCTGAGGATCTGGGAGGGATTTGACTCACAAATCAAGCCTGAGGATCTGGGAGGGATTTGACTCACAAACCAAGCCTGAGGATCTGGGAGGGATTTGACTCACAAACCAAGCCTGAGGATCTGGGAGGGATTTGACTCACAAATCAAGCCTGAGGATCTGGGAGGGATTTGACTCACAAACCAAGCCTGAGGATCTGGGAGGGATTTGACTCACAAACCAAGCCTGAGGATCTGGGAGGGATTTGACTCACAAACCAAGCCTGAGGATCTGGGAGGGATTTGACTCACAAACCAAGCCTGAGGATCTGGGAGGGATTTGACTCACAAACCAAGCCTGAGGATCTGGGAGGGATTTGACTCACAAACCAAGCCTGAGGATCTGGGAGGGATTTGACTCACAAACCAAGCCTGAGGATCTGGGAGAGATTTGACTCACAAACCAAGCCTGAGGATCTGGGAGGGATTTGACTCACAAACCAAGCCTGAGGATCTGGGAGAGATTTGACTCACAAACCAAGCCTGAGGATCTGGGAGGGATTTGACTCACAAACCAAGCCTGAGGATCTGGGAGGGATTTGACTCACAAACCAAGCCTGAGGATCTGGGAGGGATTTGACTCACAAACCAAGCCTGAGGATCTGGGAGGGATTTGACTCACAAATCAAGCCTGAGGATCTGGGAGGGATTTGACTCACAAACCAAGCCTGAGGATCTGGGAGGGATTTGACTCACAAATCAAGCCTGAGGATCTGGGAGGGATTTGACTCACAAACCAAGCCTGAGGATCTGGGAGGGATTTGACTCACAAACCAAGCCTGAGGATCTGGGAGGGATTTGACTCACAAACCAAGCCTGAGGATCTGGGAGGGATTTGACTCACAAACCAAGCCTGAGGATCTGAGGATCTGGGAGGGAGGCGGTCCTGAACAGCCTGAGGATCTGGGAGGGATTTGACTCACAAACCAAGCCTGAGGATCTGGGAGGGATTTGACTCACAAACCAAGCCTGAGGATCTGGGAGGGATTTGACTCACAAACCAAGCCTGAGGATCTGGGAGGGATTTGACTCACAAACCAAGCCTGAGGATCTGGGAGGGATTTGACTCACAAACCAAGCCTGAGGATCTGGGAGGGATTTGACTCACAAACCAAGCCTGAGGATCTGGGAGAGATTTGACTCACAAACCAAGCCTGAGGATCTGGGAGGGATTTGACTCACAAACCAAGCCTGAGGATCTGGGAGAGATTTGACTCACAAACCAAGCCTGAGGATCTGAGGATCTGGGAGGGAGGCGGTCCTGAACAGCCTGAGGATCTGGGAGGGATTTGACTCACAAACCAAGCCTGAGGATCTGGGAGAGATTTGACTCACAAACCAAGCCTGAGGATCTGAGGATCTGGGAGGGAGGCGGTCCTGAACAGCCTGAGGATCTGGGAGGGATTTGACTCACAAACCAAGCCTGAGGATCTGGGAGAGATTTGACTCACAAAACAAGCCTGAGGAACTGGGAGAGATTTGACTCACAAACCAAGCCTGAGGAACTGGGAGGGGTTTGACTCAACCAACACACTCAATAAGTAGCAGCTCACCAAGGCAGCTACAGCCTTAGTCGGCGAACCTCCTCCTGTCTGAAGTCCACCCGCAGCGCCAGAACGTGCCGAACCTCAGCCGGCGTGAGGCGCCAGGCCATGACCGAGTCGGACCAGCAGGCGGCCAGCTCGTCCAGGTTCTCCAGGCCCAGCAGCATGGCGGTCTGACTCAGCCTAGCCAGTTTGTCCCGGACGCTCCAAGCGGCTCGGGAGCTCAGACAGGCGGCCAGAGACCGAACCTCCCTATCCAGCTGGAGGCCGCCCAGCCTGTTGAACTGCTTCCTGGCGATGATCTTCTCCGCACGGGCTACCAACTCGCCGGCTAACGACTGCAGTAGCGAGTCGAACAGCGGCGGCAGCAGGCAGCGCTGGAAGCCGTCGGCGAGTTGGCCGATGCGAATGCAGGCGGCTTCGACCCAGGGATCGCTGGCCTCGTAGGCTAGCAGCTCGTCCTCCGTGATCACGTGACTCACGTTGGATAGCGGGGCCAGGATTTGCTTTACCTGTAAACGGGTGGGGATAAAGAATCATTAGTCCACCTAAAATCCACTCACAAATCCCCTACAATCGAGTCAGAAATCCCCCTACAATCCAGTCACAAATCCTCTCAAAATCCAGTCACAAATCCCCCTGCAATCCAGTCACAAATCCCCCTACAATAAATTCACAAGTCTCCATAAAATAAATTCACAAATCCCCTTAAAAATCCACTCACAAATCCCCCTGCAATCCAGTCACAAATCCCCCTACAATAAATTCACAAGTCTCCATAAAATAAATTCACAAATCCCCTTAAAAATCCACTCACAAATCCCCCTGCAATCCAGTCACAAATCCTCTCAAAATCCAGTCACAAATCCCCCTGCAATCCAGTCACAAATCCCCCTACAATAAATTCACAAGTCTCCATAAAATAAATTCACAAATCCCCTTAAAAATCCACTCACAAATCCCCCTGCAATCCAGTCACAAATCCCCCTAACATAAATTTACAAGTCCCCATAAAATAAATTCACAAATCCCCCACAATCCAGTCACAAATCACCCTACAATCCAGTCACAAATCCCCCTACAATCCAGTCACAAATCCCCTACAATCCAGTCACAAATCCCCTACAATCCAGTCACAAATCACCCTACAATCCAGTCACAAATCCCCCTACAATCCAGTCACAAATCCCCTACAATCCAGTCACAAATCCCCCTACAATCAAGTCGCGAATCCCCCCATAATCCAGGCACCGACCCCCCTAAAATCGAGTAAAAAATCCCCTAGAATCCAGTCACAAATCCCCTAAAATCAAATTAAAGATCCGATAAAAATCTCGTCACAAATCCCCTTAAAATCCAGTCAAATACCCCCTGAATCCAATCCTGAAATCCAATTAAGATCCCTTAAAATTGAGTCACAAATCCCCTTACAATCCAGTCACAAATCCCCTTACAATCCAGTCACAAATCCCCTTACAATCCAGTCACAAATCCCCTTACAATCCAGTCACAAATCCCCTTACAATCCAGTCACAAATCCCCTTAAAATCTAGTAAAAAATCCAATCTCAAAGCCCACCTGAGGCCTGAGCGACGACTCCGTCAAACATTCGACGCCCTCCTGCACGATGCCGCCGAGCGCTTCGGCCAGGCCGGCGTCCATAGCCTGCAGGCAGCTGACGAGTTTCTCCCGGTCGCGTCGCCGACCTCCAGCCGACGTGTCGGCCTCGAGCAGTCGCCGGAGATCGCGCAAGTTGGTCCGACAAGCTTCGGCGCAGTTCAGAGCGGCCAGGTAGGCTTGGCGCGACTCTTCAACGCTGGCCTTGGAGCCGAAGGCGTCCTGCACCCAGCCGGAGGGGAATCCTCTGGCTAGACGCGATCTCAACGCGCCGACTAGTTGAGCTTCGGCCACGTCAGCGGCGCGATTCAAAGCGGCGCAGGTGGCGTCCGTGCTGCCGGTTGACACGGCACGGCGAAGGCATTTCTTCAGGATGAAAAATGCGTCGTCGGCGAGTCGGGTGTCCGTGGGATCGCTGCCGCCGCCAACGCCTCCGCTGGAGCTGTCGAGGGCCACCGCTTTGGCCAGCATTTCGCGCATAAAGTGCTCTTCCAGCAGGCAGTACTCGTCGACCAGTTTCTGGCATAGATGCGGAAGCAAAAAGGGGGTTAGCTGTGGCACATTCAGATCAACGTTGCTGACCCAATCACACTGTCAGTATCAGCCCTGCTGACCCAATCACACTGTCAGTATCAGCCCGGCTGACCCAATCACACTGTCAGGATCAGCCCTGCTGACCCAATCACACTGTCAGGATCAGTCCTGCTGACCCAATCACACAGTCAGGATCAGCCCTGCTGACCCAATCACACAGTCAGGATCAGCCCTGCTGACCCAATCACACTGTCAGGATCAGCCCTGCTGACCCAATCACACTGTCAGGATCAGTCCTGCTGACCCAATCACACAGTCAGGATCAGCCCTGCTGACCCAATCACACTGTCAGGATCAGCCCTGCTGACCCAATCACACTGTCAGGATCAGTCCTGCTGACCCAATCACACTGTCAGGATCGGCCCTGCTGACCCAATCACACAGTCAGAATCAGCCCTGCTGACCCAATCACACTGTCAGGATCAGCCCTGCTGACCCAATCACACTGTCTGGATCAGCCCTGCTGACCCAATCACACTGTCAGGATCGGCCCTGCTGACCCAATCACACAGTCAGGATCGGCCCTGCTGACCCAATCACAGTCAGAATCAGCCCTGCTGACCCAATCACACTGTCAGAATCAGCCCTGCTGACCCAATCACACAGTCAGGATCGGCCCTGCTGACCCAATCACACTGTCAGGATCGGTCCTGCTGACCCAATCACACTGTCAGGATCGGTCCTGCTGACCCAATCACACTGTCAGGATCAGCCCTGCTGACCCAATCACACAGTCAGGATCGGCCCTGCTGACCCAATCACACTGTCAGGATCGGCCCTGCTGACCCAATCACACTGTCAGGATCGGTCCTGCTGACCCAATCACACTGTCAGGATCAGCCATGCTGACCCAATCAGGCTGTCAGGATCAGCCATGCTGACCCAATCAGGCTGTCAGGATCAGCCATACTGACCCAATCAGGCTGTCAGGATCAGCCATGCTGACCCAATCAGGCTGTCAGGATCAGCCATGCTGACCCAATCAGGCTGTCAGGGTCAGCCCCGCGGACCCAGCAAAACTGACTCACCTGAATGCACCTAGTCACTGCGCACTGGCTAAGAAAATCGTCCAATTTCCGCTGCCTCTGCTGTTCAGTCTTGGCCTCCTCATCAGAGCCGCTGGCGCTAGAGCCGGACTTGCTGTCGGCGGCGGCCCAGTCAGCGAGGCAGCGGCGCGATACAAATCGCAAGTAGAGCTCGGTGCGAGAGCTCAGCACAGCCAGTTCCGACAGTACGGCGTCCAGCTGTTTCGGGTCCATCTGCTGGTTCTGGTGCGAAAATAACGGCTAGTGTTGTCCTAAAAAGGTAGCTAAACCTCCCTCACCAACCCCTTCACCAGGTAGCTAAACCTCCCTCACCAACCCCTTCACCAGGTAGCTAAACCTCCCTCACCAACCCCTCACCAGGTAGCTAAACCTCCCTCACCAACCCCTTCACCAGGTAGCTAAACCTCCCTCACCAACCCCTTCACCAGGTAGCTAAACCTCCCTCACCAACCCCTTCACCAGGTAGCTAAACCTCCCTCACCAACCCCTCACCAGGTATTTAAACCTCCCTCACCAACCCCTCACCAGGTAGCTAAACCTCCCTCACCAACCCTTCACCAGGTAGCTAAACCTCCCTCACCAACCCCTTCACCAGGTAGCTAAACCTCCCTCACCAACCCTTCACCAGGTAGCTAAACCTCCCTCACCAACCCCTCACCAGGTAGCTAAACCTCCCTCACCAACCCTTCAACAGGTAGCTAAACCTCCCTCAGCAACCCCTTCAACAGGTAGCTAAACCTCCCTCACCAACCCCTCACCAGGTATTTAAACCTCCCTCAGCTAACCCTTCACCAGGTAGCTAAACCTCCCTCACCAACCCCTCACCAGGTATTTAAACCTCCCTCAGCTAACCCTTCACCAGGTAGCTAAACCTGCCTCAGCAACCCTCTTCAACAGGTAGCTAAACCTCCCTCACCAACCCCTTCACCAGGTAGCTAAACCTCCCTCACCAACCCTTCTCCAGGTAGCTAAACCTCCCTCAGCAACCCTTCACCAGGTAGCTAAACCTCCCTCAGCAACCTCTTCACTAGGTAGCTAAACCTGCCTCAGCAACCCCTCACCAGGTATCTAAACCTCCCTCAGCAACCCCTTCACCAGGTAGCTAAACCTCCCTCAGCAACCCCTTCACCAGGTAGCTAAACCTCCCTTAGCAACCCCTTCACCAGGTAGCTAAACCTCCCTCAGCAACCCCTTCACCAGGTAGCTAAACCTCCCTTAGCAACCCCTTCACCAGGTAGCTAAACCTCCCTCAGCAACCCCTTCACCAGGTAGCTAAACCTCCCTTAGCAACCCCTTCACCAGGTAGCTAAACCTCCCTTAGCAACCCTTCACCAGGTAGCTAAACCTCCCTCAGCAACCCCTTCACCAGGTAGCTAAACCTCCCTCAGCAACCCCTTCACCAGGTAGCTAAACCTCCCTCAGCAACCCCTTCACCAGGTAGCTAAACCTCCCTCAGCAACCCCTTCACCAGGTAGCTAAACCTCCCTCAGCTAACCCTTCACCAGGTATTTAAACCTCCCTCAGCTAACCCTTCACCAGGTAGCTAAACCTCCCTCAGCAACCTCTTCACTAGGTAGCTAAACCTGCCTCAGCAACCCCTCACCAGGTAGCTAAACCTCTCTCAGCAACCCTTCACCAGGTAGCTAAACCTGCCTCAGCAACCCCTCACCAGGTAGCTAAACCTCCCTCAGCTAACCCTTCACCAGGTATTTAAACCTCCCTCAGCTAACCCTTCACCAGGTAGCTAAACCTCCCTCAGCAACCTCTTCACTAGGTAGCTAAACCTGCCTCAGCAACCCCTCACCAGGTAGCTAAACCTCCCTCAGCAACCCCTCACCAGGTAGCTAAACCTCCCTCAGCAACCCTTCACCAGGTAGCTAAACCTCCCTCAGCAACCTCTTCACTAGGTAGCTAAACCTGCCTCAGCAACCCCTCACCAGGTAGCTAAACCTCCCTCAGCAACCTCTTCACTAGGTAGCTAAACCTGCCTCAGCAACCCCTCACCAGGTAGCTAAACCTCCCTCAGCAACCCTTCACCAGGTAGCTAAACCTCCCTCAGCAACCTCTTCACTAGGTAGCTAAACCTGCCTCAGCAACCCCTCACCAGGTATCTAAACCTCCCTCAGCAACCCCTTCACCAGGTAGCTAAACCTCCCTCAGCAACCCCTTCACCAGGTAGCTAAACCTCCCTTAGCAACCCCTTCACCAGGTAGCTAAACCTCCCTCAGCAACCCCTTCACCAGGTAGCTAAACCTCCCTTAGCAACCCCTTCACCAGGTAGCTAAACCTCCCTCAGCAACCCCTTCACCAGGTAGCTAAACCTCCCTTAGCAACCCCTTCACCAGGTAGCTAAACCTCCCTTAGCAACCCTTCACCAGGTAGCTAAACCTCCCTCAGCAACCCCTTCACTAGGTAGCTAAACCTCCCTTAGCAACCCCTTCACCAGGTAGCTAAACCTCCCTCAGCAACCCCTTCACCAGGTAGCTAAACCTCCCTCAGCAACCCCTTCACCAGGTAGCTAAACCTCCCTTAGCAACCCTTCACCAGGTAGCTAAACCTCCCTCAGCAACCCCTTCACCAGGTAGCTAAACCTCCCTTAGCAACCCTTCACCAGGTAGCTAAACCTCCCTCAGCAACCCCTTCACCAGGTAGCTAAACCTCCCTCAGCAACCCCTTCACCAGGTAGCTAAACCTCCCTCAGCAACCCCTTCACCAGGTAGCTAAACCTCCCTCAGCAACCCCTTCACCAGGTAGCTAAACCTCCCTTAGCAACCCCTTCACCAGGTAGCTAAACCTCCCTCAGCAACCCCTTCACCAGGTAGCTAAACCTCCCTTAGCAACACCTTCACCAGGTAGCTAAACCTCCCTTAGCAACCCTTCACCAGGTAGCTAAACCTCCCTCAGCAACCCCTTCACCAGGTAGCTAAACCTCCCTCAGCAACCCCTTCACCAGGTAGCTAAACCTCCCTCAGCAACCCCTTCACCAGGTAGCTAAACCTCCCTCAGCAACCCCTTCACCAGGTAGCTAAACCTCCCTCAGCAACCCCTTCACCAGGTAGCTAAACCTCCCTCAGCAACCCCTTCACCAGGTAGCTAAACCTCCCTTAGCAACCCCTTCACCAGGTAGCTAAACCTCCCTTAGCAACCCCTTCACCAGGTAGCTAAACCTCCCTCACCAACCCCTTCACCAGGTAGCTAAACCTCCCTCACCAACCCCTTCACCAGGTAGCTAAACCTCCCTCAGCAACCCCTTCACCAGGTAGCTAAACCTCCCTCAGCAACCCCTTCACCAGGTAGCTAAACCTCCCTCAGCAACCCCTTCACCAGGTAGCTAAACCTCCCTCAGCAACCCCTTCACCAGGTAGCTAAATCACAATCCCAGTCTTTAATCGTGAAGCCATCCAACAAGTAAAAGACCAACCTGCTGCTGCTGCTGCTGGCTCTGATAGAGCTGGTGTGACTGACTAGCCTGACCAGACTGGTAATACTGCTGCTGCAGCTGCTGATGGCGGGCGGCGGCAGAGCGGGCCAGACGGACGCGGCTGTCCAAATCGCGCGACGTACGGAATCTGTCAACGATGCGTTTCGCTTGAGCGTCGACTTCGTTTTGAAGTACCTGGAAGTTTTTGTTTACAGGTATTTAGTTACACGAATTGTAAATTATTCTACGTGTAGGGGAATAATCGGAGATTATGCCAAGGGAAATTGCAGGAAGGATATCTAAAGGCACAGCTAGGGAGGGTATCTCAATAAACGGGAAGGGAGGGTGTCTCAAGAAACGGGTAGGGAGGGTATCTCAAGAAACGGGAAGGGAGGGTATCTCAAGAAACGGGAAGGGAGGGTATCTCAAGAAACGGGTAGGGAGGGTATCTCAAGAAACGGGTAGGGAGGGTGTCTCAATAAACGGGAAGGGAGGGTGTCTCAAGAAACGGGTAGGGAGGGTATCTCAAGAAACGGGTAGGGAGGGTGTCTCAAGAAACGGGTAGGGAGGGTGTCTCAATAAACGGGAAGGGAGGGTGTCTCAAGAAACGGGTAGGGAGGGTATCTCAAGAAACGGGTAGGGAGGGTGTCTCAAGAAACGGGTAGGGAGGGTATCTCAAGAAACGGGTAGGGAGGGTATCTCAAGAAACGGGAAGGGAGGGTATCTCAAGAAACGGGTAGGGAGGGTATCTCAAGAAACGGGTAGGGAGGGTATCTCAATAAACGGGAAGGGAGGGTGTCTCAAGAAACGGGTAGGGAGGGTATCTCAAGAAACGGGTAGGGAGGGTGTCTCAAGAAACGGGTAGGGAGGGTATCTCAAGAAACGGGTAGGGAGGGTGTCTCAAGAAAAGGGTAGGGAGGGTGTCTCAAGAAACGGGTAGGGAGGGTGTCTCAATAAACGGGTAGGGAGGGTGTCTCAAGAAACGGGTAGGGAGGGTATCTCAAGAAACGGGTAGGGAGGGTGTCTCAATAAACGGGTAGGGAGGGTGTCTCAAGAGACGGGTAGGGAGGGTATCTCAATAGACAGGTAGGGAGGGTATTCCAAGAGACAAGTAGGGTGGGTATCTGAAACAAACAGGCTCTGATAAGCAGGGTATCTCAAGGGATAAATTAGAGAGGGTCATTTAAGTTATTAAGTACATTAAAAGAGGATAATGCAAAAGTACACGCAGTCACCTGCAGCAGGCCAAACAGGTGACCCGGACCGTAGAAAGTCTCCACAAGCGGCTGATGAACTTCCACGCTAGCGGCGACAGCTTCGTACAGTTGCAGCAGCTGCTGAGCCGCCCAGGCGCCGTCCTGACCGCCGGCAGAGGAAGCGGCTATGCGAGCTTTCTCGCACTGTTCGCGCAGACAGACGCCAAGGTAGCCGCCGAGTTTCTCCAAGCCGGCCTGGTGCAAATTTAGTAGCGGGAAAATCTTGAAGAATCGTTCGATAGAAGCTCGGTCTTGGCGTTGCACCGCCGAGTCGAATTGTTTGTGGACGATGTCCTTCAGCACGGCCTCAGATTTGTGCAGCACCTCGAAGCTGGCCTCAAGAGTGCTGCCTTCGCTGGCGTCGGCTGTCATTCGCATCACCGTCTCGTCCAGGGTCAGGTATCTGGGTAGGGGAGCCGGGAGCGGCATTCGAAGAATAAAGGCTAAGAATCTAAAAATCAGGAATGAGATTCTTAGAAACAGGACTATGATTCTAATAATTAGCGCTGAGATTTGAAGAATAGATCTAAGATGCTAGTAATAAGAATAGAAATTCTAAGAATCAGGACTGCGATTCCACGAATAAGGACTGAGATTCTCATAATAAGAATAGAAATTCTAAGAATCAGGACTGAGATTCCAACAATCAAGACTGCGATTCCAAGAATAAGGACTGAGATTCTCATAATAAGAATAGAAATTCTAAGAATCAGGACTGAGATTCCAAGAATAAGGACTGAGATTCTCATAATAAGAATAGAAATTCTAAGAATCAGGACTGAGATTCCAAGAATCAAGACTGCGATTCCAAGAATAAGGACTGAGATTCTCATAATAAGAATAGAAATTCTAAGAATCAGGACTGAGATTCCAACAATCAAGACTGCGATTCCAAGAATAAGGACTGAGATTCTCATAATAAGAATAGAAATTCTAAGAATCAGGACTGAGATTCCAACAATCAAGACTGCGATTCCAAGAATAAGGACTGAGATTCTCATAATAAGAATAGAAATTCTAAGAATCAGGACTGAGATTCCAAGAATCAAGACTGCGATTCCAAGAATAAGGACTGAGATTCTCATAATAAGAATAGAAATTCTAAGAATCAGGACTGAGATTCCAACAATCAAGACTGCGATTCCAAGAATAAGGACTGAGATTCTCATAATAAGAATAGAAATTCTAAGAATCAGGACTGAGATTCCAACAATCAAGACTGCAATTCCAAGAATAAGAACTGAGATTCTCATAATAAGAATAGAAATTCTAAGAATCAGGACTGAGATTCCAAGAATCAAGACTGCGATTCCAAGAATAAGGACTGAGATTCTCATAATAAGAATAGAAATTCTAAGAATCAGGACTGAGATTCCAACAATCAAGACTGCGATTCCAAGAATAAGGACTGAGATTCTCATAATAAGAATAGAAATTCTAAGAATCAGGACTGAGATTCCAACAATCAAGACTGCGATTCCAAGAATAAGGACTGAGATTCTCATAATAAGAATAGAAATTCTAAGAATCAGGACTGAGATTCCAAGAATCAAGACTGCGATTCCAAGAATAAGGACTGAGATTCTCATAATAAGAATAGAAATTCTAAGAAGAATCAGGACTGAGATTCCAACAATCAAGACTGCGATTCCAAGAATAAGGACTGAGATTCTCATAATAAGAATAGAAATTCTAAGAATCAGGACTGAGATTCCAACAATCAAGACTGCGATTCCAAGAATAAGGACTGAGATTCTCATAATAAGAATAGAAATTCTAAGAATCAGGACTGAGATTCCAAGAATCAAGACTGCGATTCCAAGAATAAGGACTGAGATTCTCATAATAAGAATAGAAATTCTAAGAATCAGGACTGAGATTCCAACAATCAAGACTGCGATTCCAAGAATAAGGACTGAGATTCTCATAATAAGAATAGAAATTCTAAGAATCAGGACTGAGATTCCAAGAATAAGGACTGAGATTCTCATAATAAGAATAGAAATTCTAAGAATCAGGACTGAGATTCCAAGAATCAAGACTGCGATTCCAAGAATAAGGACTGAGATTCTCATAATAAGAATAGAAATTCTAAGAATCAGGACTGAGATTCCAACAATCAAGACTGCGATTCCAAGAATAAGGACTGAGATTCTCATAATAAGAATAGAAATTCTAAGAATCAGGACTGAGATTCCAACAATCAAGACTGCGATTCCAAGAATAAGGACTGAGATTCTCATAATAAGAATAGAAATTCTAAGAATCAGGACTGAGATTCCAAGAATCAAGACTGCGATTCCAAGAATAAGGACTGAGATTCTCATAATAAGAATAGAAATTCTAAGAATCAGGACTGAGATTCCAACAATCAAGACTGCGATTCCAAGAATAAGGACTGAGATTCTCATAATAAGAATAGAAATTCTAAGAATCAGGACTGAGATTCCAACAATCAAGACTGCGATTCCAAGAATAAGGACTGAGATTCTCATAATAAGAATAGAAATTCTAAGAATCAGGACTGAGATTCCAAGAATCAAGACTGCGATTCCAAGAATAAGGACTGAGATTCTCATAATAAGAATAGAAATTCTAAGAATCAGGACTGAGATTCCAACAATCAAGACTGCGATTCCAAGAATAAGGACTGAGATTCTCATAATAAGAATAGAAATTCTAAGAATCAGGACTGAGATTCCAAGAATCAAGACTGCGATTCCAAGAATCAGGACTGAGATTCTCATAATAAGAATAGAAATTCTAAGAATCAGGACTGAGATTCCAAGAATCAAGACTGCGATTCCAAGAATAAGGACTGAGATTCTCATAATAAGAATAGAAATTCTAAGAATCAGGACTGAGATTCCAAGAATCAGGACTGAGATTCTAAGAATTAGGACTGAGATTCTAAGAATCATGGCTGAAATTCCAAGAATCAGAACTGAGATTCCAAGAATCAGAACTGAGATTTCAAGAATCAGAACTGAGATTCTAAGAATCAGGAGTCAGGACTGATATTCTAAGAATCAGGACTGAGATTCTGAGAATTAGGGCTAAGATTCTAAGAATTAGGACAAAACTTTTTAATTTTTGACACTAAGATTAGATAAATATATCAATAAAATTTTGAGAATCAAGAATTAATTCGTTTCTGAGAACCGTGATTAAATTTCTAAGAATCAAGATTGAGATTCTAAAACTCTATCGATTACATTTTAAGAATCTGGACCTAGCTTTCAGCAGTGGTATATAAGATTACGATAATATTAGTAGCTTCTGTGAGTGCTGATTTTTACTTAAAATGCTTAGTTCAGTAGATTCGGATTCTAACAATTATTTTTGAAGTTATCTAATGGTTTTGAGTCGCAAATAAAACTACAAATATGTTCACGAGATTTAAATTGAAACTCTTAACTCATAAACTCATAATGGCTAGGCGCAATCGCAAATTCGACTAAGATTCAATTGCTGAGAATGTCGCTCAACCAACCAACCTATGAATATGGGCGGCAGCAATTTCAAAATCTTCATCCTGCAACGCCTTCTGCACTCCGTCCGTGCAGGCCTTCAAATCAATGATGTCTTCCACGCGTTGCAGGCCGGCTGTCACCCGACTTTTGGCGCAGTCCAGCTGACGGACTTTGCTGCTCACCCGGTCAGCCAGTTCCGACGTGTAGCGAATCATCTCTGACAGGTTGCGCGCGTCAGCTAGCACGGGTTCGAGTCCCGCAATAGATGAGTTAGAATTAGACCCGTTGCCCATGGCAACAGTGCTAGTAACAGTGTCCAATCGTCTGGCTGTAGCGCCGATTCGTTCAACTTTGGCCAGGAGGCGCTGCAGATCCGGGTCCTGATTGGCTGCGGCTGCGGCGGCGTCTGTGAGGCTGGCGGCACCAACTGATGGCATGGCGTTGTGTTGGAGGGGCTGGAGGCATGCGGAAGAGGTTGCCTGTTCTGAATACATTACAGATAAACAATGCAAAAAACTTTTTAATTTGATTCGACATAATAGAATCTTAATGAATGTCAAGGCTTAAAATAAGCTTAATAAAGCTGTGAAAATTAATATACTATATTTGATTTTTACCATTTATTCCCATCTCAGAATATGAGCTATAAATAAATGTACACTAATAAATATGTATTTCACTGTAATATATAAAATATATCAAAGAAGAATTTTTATTGTAAGACTTTATTAAACAACAATACAGGAATAATAGGCGATAACTACAAAGTTTAAAACAAATTCTAACAAAAAAAGTAAAGACATACTTTCAATTCCTGCTGGCCTTGAATTACACTTTAGGATAGAATTTAAAATTATATAGCTATTGATTTCTAATACATTTTGTGTAATATATATAAAACTTTAGGAGCAAAACAAATTAAATTATTTTCACTTAGCCAACTTAAGATACTTGAGAGTTGTCTAAAATTAAAAAAAATTAGGCCTACCCTGCTAATTTATGCCTACTTGGCCTATTAATATAATAAATGATGATTGTATTTACTAGGTATTGATACACTAAGCCAAAATAGATCAAAGACTATGAAAAATACATAAAGCACTTTTTTAGGATTTTTTCTGCTTGTGATAAAAAAGATATAGCTTTTCATAAATCATCAGTCAAAATTTATCGAAATAATAACAAATCTAAGGTTTCATCCTATGAAAATGGTTAGAGGTTAACTGATCAAGTCACTGACAGGAATACAAGATGCTTTGGTAACAGTCATTTGGTAACAATTTGCTTTAAATTTGATGACCCGAACAAATGCAATATGGACTGTGTGGCTTTGTGTACCAATTTATCACCAAACTGGTCAAAATTGGTTGTTCTATACAATCTTAGAAACACGGAGGCTTTAAAAGGTTTTCGCTGTGTAATAATATAATATAATACTATCGTTCACAAATGAGAAATGATTAGTAATGTACTAATGTCAAGCTTACTAAAACTTAGGATAACTAAAAAATATAGACGTTCTTGGAAATTTTTGAAACTAAAATGGACTAATTAATACTCGTGGTATAAGCAAACAAACGTATATATATATATATGCAAATTATTACTAAGCATCAGTCTAATAGTAAACATTAATTTTTTAGAATTTTTATAATAATGAGGGATAGGAGGGGCTTATTTGTACTGGTACTTTGGTGCAGTCCTTCAGGTGTCCTTAAATTTAATGCGTTAAGTTCCAAAAAGTCCTTTAAATGTGCAAACTTCTTAACTCAATGCTTGAATTTCGTTTTTTGCACAAAATATGTTTTTTTTAAATCGAAAACTAATAGCATGTGTGCACAAAACTTGGACATAAATTTTTATGCAAACCAAACATTTATAATCTTTGAGCAGCAAAATTTTTCACAATGATCTACTTATAAAAGTAGCATCATGTTGTTGAATTTTTAATAAAGCAAAAAACGATGGGGGTTCAGTGAAGCAACCAGAATTTTTTAAGGGCGGACCTTGAAGAGTTTGGTTTGAAAGGGGTGGGCGTATCGCGGGGCTGGATGGCTTTTTGAATCTGTTTTTTCTTCCTTCGCCAAAAAGGGTGCGGTCGCCCCAGCCCCCTCGTTTGCGTTGATGAGGTAAAGAACTAGTAGGTAGAGTAAGTAGGAGAGTAGGTGGCAGTAGAATCACGAATTCAAAAATTTATGATTTTCCATAATCATTTTATGTTATTTAGCATAAACTAATCCTTACCAAAGAGAGAGAATTATTGCTTCCAGCTTCCATAATCTTTGACTGGCTCGTACAACAAAGCTACATGCACACAATAGTACAAAAAGTATCATAAACACACGGTAGCTGCAAATCTGCGTCAAGCATATCTCCTAAACAGTAACGGTTTCGACCTTGCACTGATCGAATGTACGGTCTGCTGTTACACTGTGCATTTTGACGAAATGTCATTCATTTCTAGCCGCGGGTTTTTTATCCTTAGTTTGGTTTGCTACGAGGAAAGGGAAGGGACGTCGAAAACAACTGAATTTCGCAGCAGCACCTGAAGATTCTGCTGCACACGAGAAAGATTACCTGCCTAAAACTATACGTTTGTTAATGCTAGTGCGGGGAACACAATTGTGCATGGAACTGGGATCTACACGGGAACGATTACCATAGCGTGGTTGTATTGGAGGAAAAACAAATAATTTTCAGAATGAATTTTTTATTCTATAGACATAGGGAATCTGGAGTTAATCGGTAGACAGACAGACAGACAGTAAGAATATAAAAAAATAAACAGATTCGTTTGGAAATTCAAAAAGCTACTTGTAATATTATAAAAGCAGAGTTGGAAACACGGATCAGAGTGAAATGGCAAAGAGATTTGGGATAAACACACTGGCATTGGGGGGAAAGTACGGAGCTGGGGATTTGGGATAAACACACTGGCACTGGGAGAAAGTACGGAGCTGGGGATTTAGGATAAACACACTGGCATTGGGGGAAGTACGGAGCTGGGGATTTGGGATAATCACACTGGCATTGGGGGGAAAGTACGGAGCTGGGGATTTGGGATAAACACACTGGCATTGGGAGAAAGTACGGAGCTGGGGATTTAGGATAAACACACTGGCATTGGGAGAAAGTACGGAGCTGGGGATTTAGGATAAACACACTGGCATTGGGGGAAGTACGGAGCTGGGGATTTGGGATAAACACACTGGCATTGGGGAGAAAGTACGGAGCTGGGGATTTAGGATAAACACACTGGCATTGGGAGAAAGTACGGAGCTGGGGATTTGGGATAATCACACTGGCATTGGGAGAAAGTACGGAGCTGGGGATTTGGGATAAACACACTGGCATTGGGGGAGTAAAGAGCTATGGATGTGGGATAAATAACACTAATCAGGTGTGAAGATAGGCAAGCAATGCATGAGGAAGATATTCGGATGAATCTTAGGCATACAGGGATATATATTCGAAGATAATGGAAGTTGGAATACAGCTTGTACAGCTCACAGGAAGCAGCCCAGATTAAGGTAGGGATTATTAATAATAAATACCATTAAAAATATAATAAAGGTAAGCGTAACATGTAAATGCCGCCCAGAAAAAATAAATGACAAGACAGACAACAAAAGTTCAATTGTTCAAACAGAATATTTGTTCTGTACTAAGCTTTCTTGGGTGAATCTAAATAACTTTACTAAAATGTAAGCTTTCAATATTGTAGTTTGTATTTTGGTTCCGATTGTTCAATATAGCTAGATTTGATAAGATGTCAAAACTCTGCTTCTAATAGAGAGAGGAAAATCAAAAACAAACAAAATGCTAAAGCAATCTGGTTTCTAGATGTGAAAACTACGCCCTGCAGGTGAAAGCAACTATTCATCCAATTCACCGGAGTTGATCTAGCGACTAGAAAATAATAACAAAAAAACAACGAAAGCTAAACAGGTGAGAGGCAGTGGGGGAAGAGACTAAGAGTGAAAACTGGTGTTCAGTAATTCAGTTATTGCTTGTTGTTCTAGCTAAACTTGTCATTGATTGCGCGAGCATTGATCTAAGCGTCCTTGACAGCCATGAAGGCGATCAGGTCGATGACCCGGCAGCTGTAGCCGAACTCGTTGTCGTACCAGGCGACCAGCTTAACAAAGGTGTCGCTCAGCTGGATGCCGGCACGGGCGTCGAAAATCGAGCTGTTCTCGTCGCCAGTGAAGTCGCTGCTCACTACCTGGTCGTCAGTGTAGGCCAGAATGCCTTTCAACGGGCCCTCGGCGGCGGCCTTGACGACGCGTTTGATGTCGTCGTATTTGGCCGGCTTGCTTAGCCGGCAGGTCAAGTCCACCACCGACACGTCCGGTGTGGGCACGCGGAATGCCATGCCGGTTAGCTTGCCGTTCAGGGCGGGGATCACCTGGGGTGGGTGGGGAGCGGCTGAAGGCGTTGACAGAGATCAAATATATCCAGACAATTGTTGGACAAAGACGGGCTTGATGATGCGTAAGTGGTTGAGATAGAAGTGAGCGGGATAAAGACAATACAGGTGGGATACAGAGATCTCAGCAGGTGGGATACAGAGATCTCAGCAGGTGGGATAGAGAGATCTCAGCAGGTGGGATAGAGAGATCTCAGCAGATGGGATAGAGAGATCTCAGCAGGTGGGATACAGAGATCTTAGCAGGTGGGATAGAGAGATCTCAGCAGGTGGGATAGAGAGATCTCAGCAGGTGGGATAGAGAGATCTCAGCAGGTGGGATAGAGAGATCTCAGCAGGTGGGATACAGAGATCTCAGCAGGTGGGATACAGAGATCTCAGCAGGTGGGATAGAGAGATCTCAGCAGGTGGGATACAGAGATCTCAGCAGGTGGGATACAGAGATCTCAGCAGGTGGGATACAGAGATCTCAGACGTAAACAAGACGCGGGCCCATCCAGCCGTCGGGAGCACCCACCTTGCCCACAGCCTTGGCGGCGCCAGTGGACGCTGGAATAATATTCTGACCGGCGCCGCGTCCGTCGCGCCAGGCCTTGCCAGACGGACCGTCAACGATTTTCTGTGTGGCCGTGTAGGCGTGAATGGTGGTCATGAGGCCCTCTTCGATGCCGAACTCGTTGTGGATAACCTTGGCCAGAGGAGCCAGGCAGTTGGTGGTGCAGGAGGCATTGGAAACCACCCGGCTGCCCTTGGGATCGTACTTGTCCTCGTTGACGCCCATCACGTACATCGGAGCGTCATTGGACGGCGCCGAGATTACCACCTTCTTGACGGTGCTCTTCAGATGCACCTGGGCTTTCTCCACCGTGGTGAACACACCGGTGCTTTCAACGACGTACTCGCATCCGCTGGCGTCCCACGGGATGGCTCCAGGGTCCTTCTCCATGTGTACAGCGATCGGCTTGCCGTCAACAATCAGTTTGCCATCCTTGGCCTCTACGGAGCCTTTGTAGCGACCGTGGGTGCTGTCGTACTTGAACATGTACACCATGTAGTCCAGGTCGATAAAGGGATCATTGACTGCAACGACTTGTACGGTGCCTTTGTGCAGGGCGGCGCGCAAGACTAGGCGACCGATGCGTCCAAAGCCATTGATGCCGATTTTGGGGGCCATTGTTTTAGTTATTTTAGTCTGTTTGTTGTTTAATGTAGATTGTTATAAGAAAGAAGCAGTTAAAAAGCGCTGAAAATAAAAATTATGAATTAGAAAATTAAGGACACCATCCAGGCAATTCTTTATTTGAAGTGTGATTAATAACAAATAATGAATTACAAATTAATAAAAATTTTTTAATGATAGCTAGGCAATAGAAGATCATTCAGTGAGAAAATTATTTTAAAGATGCATTTATATAATTTTCCTTTCCTTATTAAAGCTAGCTTTAATAATATTATAATCTCCAGTATAGTCTGATAATTTCAGTTGATATATTAAATGTATAACTTCTTTTAAAATAAAAGTTATACAAAAAGTAAAAAGAAATCATAGGCCCACTAAATACCTACTATGCTAATTTTTATACATACAAAATAACAAATATAAAATTTGAAGCATTTTTTTTACTTTACTTGACTATAAGTGTGGTCTGTAGAGACAGAAAGGAATTATCTCTTTTTTCTATGCTATTTTTCTTAATTGGATAAAAAATTTAACAATTTTTATTATCAGGGGTACATATTGCAAATTAATTCACAAAAAAAAACTTATTACAAAGACGAAAATGGCACATTTATGCCTTAAATAGTACATATATATATAATGAAAATTAGCCAGTACTCGTAGTGGGAAAGGCAATTCCTATTTTTTAAATTTAAATTTTATGAAGATAAAAAATAATGATATAATTTAACTACCTACACAATAGCTGTTACGGACATACATAATGAATATCTAAACGCTATAAAACTTGTTTCGTTCGGGCTAATTCGCCAATAACAGCGAATTCACATAGAATAAGTAACATAAATACCTTGGCCTGGCCTGTACTCTTTCTCAGACGCTAAGTAGAATTTAAAATTGCGTTTTAAACTTTATTACGTAAATTATATCAAAATAACTGTATTCTCAGCAAACAAAATCGCTATATCAGTCGGTATGCTGATCTACCTGAGAAAATTATTTAATTAATTAAATGAAATCTGTGCAAAAGTTTTTTTTATAACCAGCTGACAATTTCTGTTGCACCTACGTGGATGTAAATCACAAAATTTCTACCCAAATGGTAAGAAATTGCTGAAATCGAGGGCGAAAAGTTTCCTTTTTCGGAGAGATTTTGCATTTAGCGAGGGCTCGTTTAATTAGGAACTATCGTTTTTTGCGTAGAATTGGCGCATGGTCCTCCAACAACAGTTGGGCCGTTGTCTGGACGAAAAAAAGTAGATGAAGCTAAAGATGTAGATGATTGAAAATTCTAGATTCTCGATTATCGATAATCGATAATTAATATCTTAATTCGATAAAAAATTAGTGTAAAAGCTTATTGAACTAGAACATGTCGTTACAATCCACGTACATTTACAGCATGTTCGTAATCAGGACCACTTGAAGTTAGTAACTACGCTAAGCTTTAAAGTGACATATTTACTTTAATGCAAATGTAAGTAAAAGTGTATCCTTAGGTTTTACGTGGAAGATATAAATTCTAAAAGTATTGACGAATTTTATGTTCCCATGTACACGTAGATAATTTGCGAGTTGCGAGTACCAAATTCATATTTTTGGGAGGCTGAATGAGAGATGGAGCTTCGCCGAGAAGAATCAATTTAAAAAATCTACAAAGTTTCAAATGTAAGTTATAGCATTTCCTGGTCAATTTCGTGAATTTTTTGCTCAAATTTGTGGGCTTCTACATAAAAAACTCGCTATTCAAGTTTTGCTCCAACTGATGGGACAATTAAGCCGCGCTATACCCGAATGCATCAGTCAAATACAGACAGACTCTTCAGCTGAGTATAATTAATTTAAACTGATTGCAAAATTAAACACAGATTTCTGTAATATTAGCTCTCAACTTAATTGGTAAGATTAGGAAAAATTTATGAACAGTGCAGCAAGTAGAGAAAGTATATTTAGCAACCATTAAAGTATTTGCACAAACAAAAAACTCTTTAAATGCATTATAAATTGCTCCAATTAAATTTATGCGAAAACCGCAAAAACTATCAAATTAAAAAAATAATGAAAACATCAAAATTTTTAAAGGAAGACATTGATGTAGCAAATTTTTAGAAATTAAGAGATTGAGAGTACAAAAATTTACGTAGTAGTGGGCCTTGTAGGATGAGGAAAGTTCTCTTAGCTCTGACTCGATTTCTCTCCCCTCTGACCCGGTTTCTCTCCTCTCTGACCCGATTTCTCTCCTCTCTGACCCGATTTCTCTCCTCTCTGACCCGATTTCTCTCCTCTTTGCTGCGATTTCTCTCCTCTCTGACCCGATTTCTCTCCTCTTTGCTGCGATTTCTCTCCTCTCTGACCCGATTTCTCTCCTCTTTGCTGCGATTTCTCTCCTCTCTGACCCGATTTCTCTCCTCTCTGACCCGATTTCTCTCCTCTCTGACCCGATTTCACTCCTCTCTGACCCGATTTCTCTCCTCTCTGACCCGATTTCTCTTCCCTCAGACCTGAATTCTCTCCCCTCTGACCCGATTTCTCTCCCCTCTGACCCGATTTCTCTCCCCTCTGACCCGATTTCTTTCCCCTCAGACCTGATTTCTCTCCCCTCTGACCCGATTTCTCTACTTTCTGAACCGATTTCTCTCCTCTTTGCTGCGATTTCTCTCCTCTCTGACCCGATTTCTCTCCTCTCTGACCCGATTTCTCTCCTCTCTGACCCGATTTCTCTTCCCTCAGACCTGAATTCTCTCCCCTCTGACCCGATTTCTCTCCCCTCTGACCCGATTTCTCTCCCCTCTGACCCGATTTCTCTACTTTCTGAACCGATTTCTCTCCTCTTTGCTGCGATTTCTCTCCTCTCTGACCCGATTTCTCTCCTCTCTGACCCGATTTCTCTCCTCTCTGACCCGATTTCTTTCCCTCAGACCCAATTTCTCTCTTTTCTGACCCGATTTCTCTCCCCTCAGACCCAATTTCTCTCCTATTTGGCCTGATCTCTGGTCTGAGCTGGAAACAAATCACTATACTGAACCAACACTCCCCCCGGATAATCAATGCAATACAAATTTTATTTTAGCCATGTTATTTGTCATTTCCCAAAGTTTTTTAGCATATATACATTCAATTTTGTTAACCTTTTTTATAAAAATATAATAACTAATTTAGACACCGGACCCTTCGATCAGATGTACAGCCCACGGCACACCCGCAGCTAGTTGCGCGGCGCATCCGAGGGCTGTGTACAGCTGCTCAGCCTGACGGGCTGGAGGGGCCGCAACACCCACTCTAAATTTACCCAGCTCAAACTGGTACCCGATCTCAGCTGGGTGGACTGAAGCAATGAGGGATTAAATGCCTTGCTCAAGGGCACAAATCTCCTAGGGCCGTGACTCGAACCCACGACCTTCCCGTCATAAGGCAGGCGCCTTAGCCACTAGGCTACAACTCCTTCTGAACCGATCTGACCCTATGGTTTTTAGAACTCAAGTCCAAATATTCTTAATCGTTACTTAATAAATAAAAACAGACAAAAAGAACAAATACTCAGCAAATACATAATGTGAATATATTTTGCTGCAAGCACACACAGAGGGGGACGTCACCATACCAGCTGATTAATAAATAAAATTGCATAAATATGCATACATATGTATAGAAATTAATTAGCTAAAATAGCATTAGCTAGCGTAAATGGACAATCAAACAACAATTAAAGCGCGATATATTATTATCTTTGTTGTCACGTGTCGATTTGACACTTTTTGAATTCTAGGAAACAAAATATTTATTTTTTGGATAAGAATTTCTGACGCAACCTAACACCGCACCTAGAAGAAAAAAATGAAAAAAAATTGTTACATTAGCAAAAATAGGTGACTAAAGGAAAAAATATTTTTCAAGTTCTTGACCAGCAAATTAAACAAAGACAATTAAGTTGGTTTATAACTTTGTAATTACTTGACGTCCATACATTACTACTTACAGCGCCAAGCGATAGTAGAGGTGAGAGATTTTTCGCGAATTTTTTTGATTGGCAAAAATTGATTTCCTACTACCACGGAGGGGCCTGTCACTCCTGGAACTCTAGGGCTTGTCACTCCTGGAACTCTAGGGCTTGTCACTCATGGAACTCTATAGGGCCTATCCTTTCTGGAACTCTATAGGGCCTATCCTTTCTGGAACTCTATAGGGTCTGTCACTCTTGGAACTCTATAGGGCCTATCCTTTCTGGAACTCTATAGGGCCTATCCTTTCTGGAACTCTATAGGGTCTGTCACTCCTGGAACTCTATAGGGTCTGCCACTCCTGGAACTCTATAGGGTCTGTCACTCCTAGAACTCCATAGGGCCTGTCACTCTATGAATGACCCCAGACTAGATTATAAATCACTGGCGCAACAATTATCAAGCACAAAGCCGTCACAGCGTAACAGAGCAGATCAGATGAACAATCCAGCAATCAAGGCAATAGTCAGATTAGAAGCGGCACATAAAACACAAAAAAATCTCGCTTATGACAGACAGCTGACAACAGCCAGACGAAAACAGACTGACAGCTTCTAGCCCGAAGATGCCGAAGCTGCGGCCGAGGCTTTTGGCCTGTTGGGTTTGAGTCTCCTACGGCGCATGTATTCCAGTATCTGGCTGGGCAGCTCCTGCAGCACGTCCTTGGCTAGGGCCACTTTGCTCCAGCGGATCCCGTCAGTGCCATCGGCGGCAACGCGAAGGTATTTGCGCAGCTCGACGAACTGGACGATGTCGCGACAGGCCTTCTGGCCGCCCTCTTCCAGCAGCCAGACGTCCTGGTCTAGCAGCTCCATCTCTGATGGCCATTCGGGAGTGATTGGTTGAGTGATGTCGGGGATGTTGGGATTCGGGATCAAGATTAAGCTAGGGTAATTTGAAACTCAAGATAACTGGGGAATTAAGAAACGGTAGGTGGGGAATCTAAATACCAAAAGGGAATTAAGAAACGGTAGGTGGGGAATCTAAATACCAAAAGGGAATTAAGAAACGGTAGGTGGGGAATCTAAATACCAAAAGGGAATTAAGAAACGGTAGGTGGGGAATCTAAATACCAAAAGGGAATTAAGAAACGGTAGGTGGGGAATCTAAATACCAAAAGGGAATTAAGAAACGGTAGGTGGGGAATCTAAATACCAAAAGGGAATTAAGAAACGGTAGGTGGGGAATCTAAATACCAAAAGGGAATTAAGAAACGGTAGGTGGGGAATCTAAATGCCGAAGGGAATTAAGAAACGGTAGGTGGGGAATCTAAATACCAAAAGGGAATTAAGAAACGGTAGGTGGGGAATCTAAATACCAAAAGGGAATTAAGAAACGGTAGGTGGGGAATCTAAATACCAAAAGGGAATTAAGAAACGGTAGGTGGGGAATCTAAATACCAAAAGGGAATTAAGAAACGGTAGGTGGGGAATCTAAATACCAAAAGGGAATTAAGAAACGGTAGGTGGGGAATCTAAATACCAAAAGGGAATTAAGAAACGGTAGGTGGGGAATCTAAATGCCGAAGGGAATTAAGAAACGGTAGGTGGGGAATCTAAATACCAAAAGGGAATTAAGAAACGGTAGGTGGGGAATCTAAATACCAAAAGGGAATTAAGAAACGGTAGGTGGGGAATCTAAATGCCGAAGGGAATTAAGAAACGGTAGGTGGGGAATCTAAATACCAAAAGGGAATTAAGAAACGGTAGGTGGGGAATCTTAATACCAAAGGGAATTAAGAAACTGTGGGTAGGGAATTTAAATACCAAAGGGAATTAAGAAAGGGTGGGTAGGCAATCTAGAAAGAGAGGGAAATTTAGCGAATGCAATAAAAAAATAAGGGAATTAAGGTGGAGCATTATGGAATCCAGAATAGTGATAGGGAGGGGAATTAGGCTACGGTATTAGGGTATTTAGATTCCAAGGGTATCATTCTAGAGTAAAAGGACATCCATCAACAGAAATTAAAGACAGTTTTGTAGGTTAATCCTGAAAATTAAAAGTCATTCAACATCAACTAAAACCTTTTTTTAATAAAAATTTTACTCACCCGTAAAATTTCCCGACCCAATACCGACCACAATGATTGAGACGGGCAGGTAGGATGCCTGCAATCAGTTTAAATACTACTTTTAGTAGTTAAATTACAAATAAGGAAATCGTTATACCACACAGGTCACTGACGGTTTGGTGAATATTTTCAAGATTATTTGTACGAGCTATAGCAATAATGACAGATTTGCTAGCTTCTAGGAGAGATTAAAGCAGCATGGGAGCGTGAAAATTAATGCCCACAGCGTCTCTAGAATCTTATCGATGACAAGTGCTGATATTTCTGTTCATTTTAATGATTGCTTATCCGTTTTGTGCAAAAATGCATTCATTTTTAGAGCTGATTTCACTCTTTGCTAGGTGACATGCTTTTTTTGTTTCTCTCTAACTTACGTGTTTTCCTCTTGTTTATTTCGTTCTTGTCTTCGTTTTTCTTTTACGCTCGTATTTGTCTGATTTGACTCCTATTTCTCAAGTCCTTCTATGGCTCCTTTTTTCACCTTCTACCTGTGATGGCATAGCCAACCATTAAGATTTGGAGTGCGGTCTAATAGATAACACTTTTTTAAGAGCTGGTGCAAGGCCATGGTCAAACCGGGGCAGAGAAAATGAGGTGGAAGGTGTGAATAGCGGGGGTGGGGGTGAGAGCGGCGAGGGACGAAATGGTACCCAATGTAGCCAATCAGCAAACGGAGGGGGTTGGAGTACAAGTACAACGAAAACACGCAGACGCAGAGCAGAGAGAGAATTTTCTAGACACTCTGTCACTCGTGCTAAAAAACTAAGCTAAATCTGCAGGAGGGCTGTAGGCACTTTGACGCTTAAAGCGACATCGTCCCACAACCAGCGACTGGGCATGACTGTCCATTGCGCTGACTCCTGAAGCGCTTTCAGTCACACGAAATACGGTATGCAGGCTTAGACACACACACACACACACACACACACACACACACAGGCCAGTCACGCACTCACATAGGGTGTACAAGCGGCGGTTCCAGGAATGTACACTCTCTATGCCTTGTGGGGTTGCCTTCACGGGCGTAAATTGCACGACTGGACCATAGCCCAACCAATTTTCCAGAGCTGGCGCAAGGCCCAGTCCATTATATGGTCAAACCGGGGCAGAGAAAATTGGGTGGAAGGTGTGAATAGCGGGGGTGGGGGTGAAAGCGGCGAGGGACGAAATGTTACCCAATGCAGCCAATCAGCAAACGGAGGGGGTTGGAGTACAAGTACAACGAAAACACGCAGACGCAGAGCAGAGCAGACTCCTGAAGAGCTTTCAGTCACACGAAATACGGTATGCAGGCTTAGACACACATAGACAGGCCAGTCACACACTCACTTAGGGTGTACAAGCGGCGGTTCCAGGAATGTACACTCTCTATGCGTTGTGGGGTTGCCCTCATGGGCGTGAATTGCACAACTGGCCCGTAGCCCAACCAATTTTCCAGAGCTGGCGCAAGGCCCAGTCCACTATATGGTCAAACCGGGGCAGAGAAAATGAGGTGGAAGGTAGCGGGGGTGGGGGTGAGAGCGGTGAGGGAGAAATGGTAGCCAGTGCAGCCAATCAGCAAACGGAGGGGGTTGGAGTACAAGTACAACGAAAACACGCAGACGCAGAGCAGAGAGAGAATTTTCTCGACACTTGTCTACCCCTCTCTCCCGTCCCTTTTCTGCACAGTTTCTAATCTTTTTCATCCCCCCACCTCAATAACCGCCTTCTTGCACTCGGTCCAATCGTCGATGGTGCCATCGGTGAGGATTAGCAGCACGTAGTACCGGCTGCCGTCCTGATGATTCAAAGCCAGCCGACTGACGTGCTTAATCACCGGGGCGAAGTTGGTTGGCCCGCTGAGGCGAACCTCCTCTAGGCAGCGCCTGTAGGCGTCCAGCACACCGGCGGCGCCGCGGCAAAACGGATTTGAACTGTCGCCATTCAGTGGCCACTCGTGCGACACCCGATAGTCGGGAGGTGCCCGGCAGCCGAATCCGAATGCCGGTAGTAGCTGGTCGCTAGGCGGATGTTAACAAAGAGAAATAGAAATTTCGATCATTCGTTCAAAACACATTCGTTCCCATGACGACTAACCTGTCATAGTCCTGAATGATCTCCAGCACGGCCTGCATAGCGATGGTGTACTGGTTCGGCGTGAACGGGTCGGTGTAGTGCAGCGAGGTTGGTTGCGATGGCGACCCGTTTGAGGCTGTCATGTCTATGGCAACTGTGAAGCACAGATCCGTGCTGCCATTGGGTGAGGGAAAATTATCCTGTTTTATCAACCTTAACAATCAAACCCCTTAGCAACAATACAATCCAAGGGAAATCCCTTAGCAACGATAAAATCCCAGGGAAATCCCTTAGCAACAATAAAATCTCAGGGAAACCCCTTAGCAACAATAAAATCTCAGGTAAACCCCTTAGCAACAATACAATCCAAGGGAAATCCCTTAGCAACGATACAATCCCAGGGAAACCCCTTAGCAACGATAAAATCTTAGGGAAACTCCTTAGCGACGATACAATCACATGGAAACCCCTTAGCAACAATAAAATCTCAGGGAAGCCCCTTAGCAACGATACAATCCAAGGGAAATCCCTTAGCAACGATACAATCCCAGGGAAACCCCCTTAGCAACAATACAATCTCAGGGAAACCCTTTAGCAACGATACAATCTCAGGGAAACCCCTTAGCAACAATACAATCTCAGGTAAACCCCTTAGCAACAATACAATCTCAGGTAAACCCCTTAGCAACGATACAATCCCAGGGAAACCCCTTAGCAACGATACAATCCCAGGGAAACCCCTTAGCAACGATACAATCTCAGGGAAACCCCTTAGCAACAATAAAATCTCAGAAACCCCCCTTAGCAACGATAAAATCCCAGGGAAATCCCTTAGCAACGATACAATCTCAGCGAAACCCCCTTAGCAACGATAAAATCTCAGGGAAACCCCTTAGCAACGATTCAATCTCAGGGAAATCCCTTAGCAACGATACAATCTCAGCGAAACCCCTTAGCAACGATAAAATCTCAGAAAAAACCCCCTTAGCAACGATAAAATCTCAGGGAAACCCCTTAGCAACGATTCAATCTCAGGGAAATCCCCTTAGCAACGATAAAATCGATAAAATTGAATGCCCTTATCGAAACGATAGAATCTGAGGCAAATCCCTAAGCAACAAAGAAACCTCAAGGAAATCCTTTAGACACTCGCATATAAATAAATATAATCAACTTACCCGCTGAACATGTAGTCAAGAAAGCTAAATTCCGCATCAATAGGTATAGTCTTGGCAGTTATCTGACAATAAAATATCAACAGTTTACTATTAGTAGTACCGGATAAAACAGAAAAATACCAGAATAATTTTTTTAAAAAGGCATGTTAACAAACCATTCCAGAGTTCTTGTAGTTTTTCTTCTTTTTGGCCTTTCTAGGATTGATGAGCTGCGGGATTTAAGTAAACAAAATTTGATTAAGCGCAACCTTTGGTTCAAGTTGATAGCGGCATTTATTTTTTTGGCTCACCTCGAAGGTGACCTCGCGGCCCTCGTTGCTAAACAGCTCCTTGGGCGTGGTTGCGAACTCGCCAATAAACTCGCTGCGTTTGGGGGGGGGACAATTAAAAAAATTGTTTTAATGATTTTAATGCAGGAAAACCCGGAAATTAAAGAATAACTCACTCAAATTCTATATCCTTGTCCTCGCTGGAATATGAAAAAAGAACAAAAATAGTTACTAAAAATTAAATCATTTCCAAATTATTCACATCGAATGCAAGACGGCAAGACTCACTGATCGCCCTCCGCTCCGTCCCAGTCGAAGCAGCGAAACCGGATTTCACTGTTGAGTAAAACAGATACGGATTAGGATTAGGTGAAATCAAGTCATTGTGAACTTGTCAACTGCGGAAATGCGTAATCAGCAACCTGAAGCAGGAAATCAACAACCAAAAACAGGTAATCAACAACCGGAAATAGGAAAACAACCGAAAATAGGTAAAGAACAACTGGAAATAGGCAATTGACAACTGGAAATGGGTAATCAACAACCGGAAATAGGGAATCAACAACCAGAAAACGGGGAATCAACAACCAGAAAACGGGGAATCAACAACCGGAAGCAAGGAATCAACAACCGGAAACAGGGAATCAACAACCAGAAACAGGGAATCAACAAACAGAAACAGGGAATCAACAACCGGAAATAGGGAATCAACAAACAGAAACAGGGAATCAACAACCGGAAATAGGGATTCAACAACCGGAAGCAGGAAATCAACAACCAGAAATAGGGAATCAACAACCCTAAATTGGTAATCAACAACCGGAAGCAGGGAATCAACAACCGGAAGCAGGGAATCAACAACGGATGCAGGGAATCAACAACCGGAAATAGGCTAACAACAACCGAAAATAGGTTATCAACAACTCTCAAAGAGGTGATAAAAACCCAACAGCCAAGCATTGCAGCAACGCAGACCCAACCAAGAAGCTCAAAATGCTCACCGGCGAAAGTCGCCGCTGCACAGTCGATCAACGGACACCTTGATGGGCTTCCAGTCGGGGTCCAGCGTGTTTTTGATCACCTCGGTTCGGTAGGCCCGGACCATCCTGCCGGGGAGCGGGAGAATGGGGGATTTTTTTTTAATTCGATTCTTTTTTCGCTTCGGCCCGCATAAAAAAAAGAGATTTCATTATTTCGTTTCGTTAGGAGCAGAAAATTCGAGTTTCGCAGACACGTCTGCCGAATTTGCGTGCCTAGAAAGCGGCTAACTAATGAGCTCTGCTCTCGGCCTGATCGGAGATTCGCTGCTCCTTTTTTTCAAGTGCCGCGGCGGGCCCAGCAACTTTGCAAAATAGGAAAATTGCTTTTTTTGTACTTTTGCATTCGGCAGGATTAAATACTGGGCTTTTTCGGTCTCTCTGTGTATCTTTATGTGATTCTGAATCTCTGTTGCAAAATTGCCCGATCGCGTTATTCACAGTGAGTCTGTCCGTCTGCCTCTCAGTCTGTCCATCTGTCTCTCAGTCTGTCCGTCTGTCTGTCAGTCTGTCTCTCAGTCTGTTGCTTAGTCTGTCAGTCTGTCTGTCTGTCTGTCTGTCTGTCTGTCTGTCTGTCTGTCTGTCTGTCTGTCCGTCTGTCTGTCCGTTTGTCTCTCAGTCTGTCTGTCTGTCTGTCTGTCAGTCTGTCTGTCTGTCTGTCTGTCTGACTGTCTGTCTGTCTGTGTGTGTGTCTGTCAGTCTGTCTGTCTGTCAGTCTATGCGTCTGTCTCTCATGTTTGCCTATATGTCTATCTATCAATCAATTAGTTCGTGTCATCGATGGTGCGAAAATATCTCGCCTGCATAATCAAAGTAATTTTGTGCTAGCTAACCTAAGCTGGGGAGTTGAATTTTGTTGTCAGTGTGCAGGCATTACGGACTGGTGTCATTTTTTTCGTACGTGTCTGGCCTAAATCTCAGTCTGGCATTCGACGCTGGCTGTATTCAGCAACTTTATTTTTTCTACAAAACTGAGTGACAGTAAGGAGTCTGTCAAACAGAAACAAAAAAATCTTAAATCGTCTATTTATAGATAGCTAGGTAGAGTTAGCGAGTTCACATCAGGGATTTCTCCCTGCCCAAAACTCCCAGCTCAGGGCTAAGCGCAAGGATCAACTAGTCAGCATAATACTATATTAGTAAGCATAAAGTAAGCGAGGCGTGAGAATGCAAACTAATCTGCTTCTTAACGCAACGCTGCTTTAATCCCAGCTCTATCTGTCGATTCTATCTGACTTTTGCTTGACCTTATCTGCTACTGCGGCTCTCTTGGCCTATTTTCGGAAACAAGTGCTAGGTGATAGTAGTACGGGTATACACTTGTGGCTTGCTGTAGGGCTGATTGGCTTGCTGGAGTGTCAGAGCTATTAGCATGGTGTCAGAGCTAGTAGCTGGGTGTCAGAGCTATTAGCTGGGTGTCAGAGCTAGTAAGTGGATATCAGAGCTGGCAGCAGGGTGTCAGAGCTAGTAGCTGGGTATCAGAGCTAGTAGCAGGGCGTCAGTGCTAGTAGCTGGGTGTCAGAGCTAGTAGGTAAGTGTCAGAGCTAGTAGCTGAGTGTCAGAGCTAGTAGCAGGGTGTCAGAGCTAGTAGCTGGGTGTCAGAGCTAGTAGCTGGGTGTCAGATCTAGTAGCTGAGTGTCAGAGCTAGTAGTTGAGTGTCAGAGCTAGTAGCTGGGTGTCAGAGCTAGTAACAGGGTGTCAGAGTTAGTAGCTGGGTGTCAAAGCTAGCAGCAGGGTCAGAGCTAGTAGCTGGGTGTCAGAGCTAGTAACAGGGTGTCAGAGTTAGTAGCTGAGTGTCAGAGCTAGCAGCTGGGTGTCAGAGCTAGTAACAGGGTGTCAGAGTTAGTAGCTGGGTGTCAAAGCTAGTAGCAGGGCGTCAGTGCTAGTAGCTGGGTGTCAGAGCTAGTAGGTAAGTGTCAGAGCTAGTAGCTGAGTGTCAGAGCTAGTAGCTGGGTATCAGAGCTAGTAGCTGGGTGTCAGAGCTAGTAACAGGGTGTCAGAGCTAGTAACAGAGTGTCAGAGCTAGTAGCAGGGCGTCAGTGCTAGTAGCTGGGTGTCAGAGCTAGTAGCTGGGTGTCAGAGCTAGTAACAGGGTGTCAGAGTTAGTAGCTGGGTATCAGAGCTAGTAGCAGGGCGTCAGTGCTAGTAGCTGGGTGTCAGAGCTAGTAACAGGGTGTCAGAGTTAGTAGCTGGGTGTCAAAGCTAGCAGCAGGGTGTCAGAGCTAGTAGCTGGGTGTCAGAGCTAGTAACAGGGTGTCAGAGTTAGTAGCTGAGTGTCAGAGCTAGCAGCTGGGTGTCAGAGCTAGTAACAGGGTGTCAGAGTTAGTAGCTGGGTGTCAAAGCTAGCAGCAGGGTGTCAGAGCTCGTAGCTGGGTGTCAGAGCTAGTAACAGAGTGTCAGAGTTAGTAGCTGAGTGTCAGAGCTAGCAGCTGGGTGTCAGAGCTAGTAGCTGGGTGTCAGAGCTAGTAACAGGGTGTCAGAGCTAGTAACAGGGTGTCAGAGCTAGTAACAGGGTGTCAGAGCTAGTAACAGGGTGTCAGAGCTAGCAGCTGGGTGTCAGAGCTAGAAGTAGTAGTGTTTCAATTTTAGTAATAAGCTGTCAGTGCTATCTTAGGCGGTTATCATGCCAGGTTTAATATCAATATTTGAGTGTCAATGTGTTTTAATAAGCAACACGCAAGATTAAGACATACCGGTAGTTCAAGCTCACCTGCCCTTGTCATTCCGCTTGTCGATGATCATGTAGGGATCTGACTTGCCAAACAGGTCCTTCTTGTCGAGACCTCTTCCGTTTAACTTAAGCAGCATGTTCTCCTGCGCGATGCGGGAGTGACATTGGAGAGGATTACAGAGTGACAGTGGAGAGGGTTACAGAGTGACATTGGAGAGGGTTACAGAGTGACAGTGGAGAGGGTTACAGAGTGACATTGGAGAGGGTTACAGAGTGACAGTGGAGAGGGTTACAGAGTGACAGTGGAGAGGGTTACAGAGTGATAGTGGAGAGGGTTACACAGTGACAGTAAAGAGGGTTACACAGTGACAGTGGAGAGGGTTACAGAGTGACATTGGAGAGGGTTACAGAGTGACAGTGGAGAGGGTTACAGAGTGACATTGTATAGGGTTACAGAGTGACAGTGGAAGGGAATAGAAGAGTTACAGAGTGACATTGTATAGGGTTACAGAGTGACAGTGGAAGGGAATAGAAGAGTTACAGAGTGACCTAGCTAATGAAAACAAATAAAAACTAACCTTATTGCCAGCATACTCCTCAACGTGAACTGAAAATGATGGATGAAAGACAAAAGTTTGTTAGCTACTTAATTGATCAATTTGTAACAGCCTGGTTGTTTTCAAATACTTATTTAGGCAGTTCTATTGCTCACAAAACTTTAAAAGTTAGAATGTCTAACTTGAAAGCCAAATTGTTGAAAAATTTTGTTTAAACTTTTGTTAATCTGCTGTGCAAATTTCCCGGGAAGGCAGGGAGATGAGGCCGCAGTGCATACAGAGAAGAAAAATAATTGATTTTCTCCATGTAATGCCCACATAAATATACACGAGGGTAGACAGGGAGCTAAAGCAGGTGGTGCGTATCAAGTTGCAAGCCTAGGAGTCCGGTGTCCAAAGTAAATGGGGGTGTGTCAGTCAGTTCAGTGGCCCAGCCCATCAATCATGCACTGTTGAAAACGCTTAGGATTTTCAATGTCTGAACAGCTGGGAAATATGTTACACAACATTATCAGCTGCTGCCTAAAGTGGAAGCACCATAAAAAAGTATTCCGGAAGGCATTAAAAGTGGTTGTTGTATTGGTGGGCAAAGTAGAAAAGTCTGTTTCAAAGATAATGATTTATAGGGATGGTTTTCTAGCTAGGAATAGCGAAGTTCATAGTAGCGAATGCAAGACGCTGGTCTAAAAGTCTATTTTAGACTGCGTGAAGAGAAGCAAACTTCACAAAACTGTTATCAAACGGACTTGAGATAAAAGTCTCACGAACTTTTAATCCATAAAATTGAGGATTTAAAAGCCCAATTCGATACAAGCTCGAATCTTCACAAGCTCGAATCTTCACAAGCTCGAATCTTCACAAGCTCGAATCTTCACAAGCTCGAATCTTCACAAGCTCGAATCTTCACAAGCTCGAATCTTCACAGTCTGGAATCTTCACAAGCTCGAATCTTCACAGTCTGGAATCTTCACAAGCTCGAATCTTCACAGTCTGGAATCTTCACACACTGCTTAAAACTCAGAAACTATGCGCTAACTAAAGCACTTATCTCACACTTCCGGAAGATACAGCTCATAGTTAAAAAACACATTAGCGAATGCATTAATAGCAATCAATATGATTAGCAGTTTGTGTGTAAGTGCTAAGGCGGAGCCTAGGTCAGTTCGAACTATTAATACAACCAGAGCATTGAGTGGTGTTGAACTGTTTTTGAAAATTTCTGCTACTCTCTACTAGAAGAAGAAGAAGGCGACAAGCAGCTGTAGCAATTACTCGCAGAAACTAGGCAAGCAACAGGCAAGAAGATCCATACTTTCTCGTGGGGTCCATGCCTCCGAGTTGATATGGATTATGGATGAGGCGACTTAAGCTATGGAACCCACACTGTCTGTCTGTCTACTACAGCTAATGCTTTAATGATGAGAACCTGCGCATCTGACCCGCCACTATGCGTGCTCCGCCTCCCACGGCTTTGGTTGCTTCGCGGGGAAAAATATACATATATATATATTCAGCTCATACTGGGCTTGAAACTGCTGTATAGGAAGACAGTGGCTGCATCTCCACTCCCTGGCCTTTTTTTTCTATCTATCTATCTATCTATCTATCTATCTATCTATCTATCTATCTAACTATCTATCTATCTATCTATCTATCTATCTAACTATCTATCTATCTATCTATCTATCTATCTATCTATTTCTCTATCTATCTGTCTGTGTATCTATCTATCTATCTATCTATCTATCTATCTATCTATCTATCTATCTTTCTTTCTTTCTTTCTATCTTTCTTTCTATCCATCCGCCTATTTATCTATCTATAAATCTATTCCTCTTGGACGAAGATAAAATGATGCAAAGGAATTATATAAATAGAAAATCTTTGTCAGGCATAATCTTATAGATAAGCATTATTTATTTTAAAATTAAAAAAGATTACTTACTAGTACACATCGCGGAGCCTGAGGAGCTGCGGGTATAGTTAGAAATTTCATATTATTTACTAAAATTCGTGCAATCTCAGTAAGTCAAAACCCCCTTCAAATCGTCTTAACTGTCGATCATACTTAACAGTTGAGCCCATCAAGATTATGAGGCGACGCGGGCACTCACCAGAGCTGACAATCGAGACTGCCGCCGCTGTGAATGAGGTGGCCGAGGCTCACCGTGCAGGAGCCGATAAGCTGGCGCTGCCGAATGGTTGGTCAGGTAATGGCTTGGGTTATATATTTCTGCCTTTATTTGTCTATTTAGTTTAAAAATATGGTGACGATGCGTCTTTGAAACTTGCCCCGTGCGTTCGCGAGGAGTGGTCGTCTACAGCGCAGTGCCTGAAATGCAAAGATTTATTTTTATAAATTGACGCACCGATAGATAGGTAGATATATATATATATATATATATATATATATATATAGATAGATAGATTGATTGATTGATTTATTGATAGTTAGATAGATAGATAGATAGATAGATAGATAGATAGATAGATAGATAGATAGATAGATAGACAGATAGATAGATAGATAGATAGATAAATAGATAGATAGATAGATAGATAGATATATATATAGATAGATAGAAAGAAAGAAAGAAAGATAGATAGATAGATAGATAGATAGATAGATAGATAGATGGACAAATAGATAGATAGATAGATAGATAGATAGATAGATAGATAGATAGATAGATAGATAGATAGATAGACAGATAGAAAAGCTAGAACTCACACTTCCAATTCGACCATCTGCCTCTCCTCGAACTTGTAGCTGGTGATGAGCGGTATGGAGAAAGCCGGGCTATTAGTCTTATCCACGGTCTCCGTTGTCACAGTCTGGTGAGCAGTAAAGAAAGTTAAATTTAGATAAAAACACCAGAAAAATCCCGAATTCAGAGCCTGTTGGGGAGCCTTCATGGCGGTAGGGCATAAATCCCACAACAGCCTTTCAGTGGCGAAGTAGATTAGAGATAAGGTGAAACATTAAAGGAACACAGCCCCATCCCAGCCATATGATCGAGGATATAACCCGAGAAAGCTTCACTTCATTTCCCCCTCACATGCCGTCACAACAGGAGCTGTAATTCCTTCAAAGATTTCCAACGTTGCTTGAGAAGCGCAACTAGGAGAGAAATGCATCTTGCAGCCTCCCCGGCT
>CATNEM010000191.1:270000-275000 GCA_950096795.1 Macrostomum cliftonense
CAACACCAAGCAACATTTGATTGGACTTGACGCTTAATCCAATAGGTTTGTAGAAGGGCTGCATAACCCTTTAACTTACTCAGGCTTAGATCAACGCTCATTATTCATCATCACTCTCGATCTCATTCTTATCCCTTAGTGGGATCAGTCGGATCGACAACTAAATTATTTGAACAATAAGCAAGCAAAAAATCTGAAAACTACTTCTAGAAGCAGACTTCCTACCTACAACTGGCCGTCAAGCCTCGCCTATCAATTATTTAAACTTTGAAGAAACCCACAGAGAGACAGCGACAGAGGCGGGTGCGTGGACTGGAATTTTAGACGGCACAAAACAGGCTAAAAAATGCAGCAAGCAAGATTAAAGACATAGGGGAGTTAATAGGGGGGCGGGGTGGTTTGCAGCGAAGAGGAAAGTCTTCGAGATCCCAAAAGTTTTTGCTTCGCTTTGCTTTGCTTGCTCCCGCGATAAAGTTTTGTTTGACTTTGCCCAACCTTCTCAGAGCGCAGCGGGACTGGAATCGGTCGTTGGTCGACCTGCTGCAAAAAAACTAGAGAAAAAAATAGAGAGAAAGCAATGAGCAAAAGGAACAACTTACTGTAGGCATTTTTTTGTTACAGTGGGGACAATAAAAAATGCAGAAACACCAAAACTTGAAGAATTACTGAGAAAGTTTCTCAGGAAATTAACTGTGCGGATTCTTCGTGCGAAGTTGAATAAAAAATCATGGTTGACATCCTAATTAGCCTACTTTAAGTAGAAATAACAGCAATATAGCGTTTAAATACGCATGAAGCGCCAAAAAATTGCCAATTCTAATCAGTGTCGCCGAACAGACAGCTGCTGCTGATGCTGTTGATGCTGTTGCTGACGCCGACGCCCGCCAGAGCGCTTCTCCCGCAGGCGCGGCACGAACGTCAGCTGGCACCGATTCGACAAGCCGCAGTCGGTTAAGCTTGCCCGATCGTCTAGCAGCTTCTGGGAGCCGAGCGCCAGCGCGTATCGGCGCCAAACTTGGCGCCAGTTGATCGATCGATGAGGCCCACCCAGGCGGCTAATCAAGTGCCCGGTTTCTATGGCAACTAGACGCTTTAACTCGGCCAAGCTCGAGTCCGGCTCTACAATACATTCGACTCGATGCGAATCGCCTCGATTAATCCGGATTAGCCAGCAGCGGCCGAGCTGGCGCTGCAGCAGACGGTCGGCTTTGAAGGCGGCGTAGCGCCAGGCCGCGGTGTCGAGGGCGAAGCGGCGAGCGCCAGACTGGCTGGCCACTGCGGTGCGAAAGTGAAAAATTATGTGCACTAATAAGATGACGAGGCTTTTAAGCATGTCAGCGCAAGTATAGTTTCTCATGCCGTTTACCCATACTTCAACTTCAATCGTAGACGAATCTCGTTGTCGACAGCCGAGATGTAGTGTAATTATATTTTTACGCTGATGAAAAAAGATAATTTAGACACCTGAATTTTCGACCAGATGTACAGCCGCAGCTAGCTGAATGGACCGAAGCATCTACCCCAAAAGACCAGCTCAAACTGGTACCCGTTCTAAGCTGGGTGGACTGAAGAAGCTATTCGGTATTAAGCGACTTGCTCTAGGGCACTAATTAGTCTCGCTGAGCTGGGAATCGAACTCACAACCTTTCGGTCATAAGGCAGATGCCCTAACCACACTCAATACTAATAATAGTACTAACTATAATACTAATAGTAAACTATACTAGAGAACAATAATTGGCTTTTGAATCAATTTTCTTAGAAAATACATCCGCCCCATGCACTAAATCTGGGCGTTTAAATAAACACAGCACGAAGCATAGATGCAATTCCCCCTTTGGACACAGTACCCGCTATTGCGTTCTAGTCGTCTCCAGAAAGTCGAGACGGGGATTTTTATCCCCACACTCGTTGCCCCACCCAATCCCGCTTTCTCCGTTTGAAAGACAGCCAAAAAGCCGCCTGAATAAACACCAGCGCGCCCCCCTCCCTGCGTCTTCAAACTGAAAAGTGCAATTCCCACATCAGGAACTGTTTGCCCAGTGTTTTCCTTCTCCCCGTCTCCCTCCAACTCTTACTCGCCTTAAAAAATCTTAACAAACTTTCCATCCTTGATCCTGACGAGTTTAATAAATAAAGATTGACCTTAGCGCGATGGGGGGCGCCCACTAGCTGACGGACTAATAAAGAAATCCTGATTGCCCAAAAATGCCGGCCCGTCTGCATGTCGGCACGCACATAATGTACGCAGGCCCAGGCTCAAACACGGGTGTACATATGAGCAGAAATTCTCATCCTAAGGCACTGTACGCTTATGAATGTACATCTGGCTTGAATTTATCATCCTCAGGCACTGTAAACTCATTAATGTACATCTGGCTTGACTTTATCATCCTCAGGCACTGTACACTCATTGATGTACATCTGGCTTGACTTTATCATCCTCAGGCACTGTACACTCATTGATGTACATCTGGCTTGACTTTATCATCCTCAGGCACTGTACACTCATTGATGTACATCTGGCTTGACTTTATCATCCTCAGGCACTGTACACTCATTGATGCACATCTGGCTTGACTTTATCATCATCAGGCACTGTACACTCATTCATGCACATCTGGCTTGACTTTATCATCCTCAGGCACTGTACACTCATTGATGCACACCTGGCTTGACTTTATCATCCTCGAGGACTGTACACTTATTGATGCACACCTGGCTTGACTTTATCATCATCAGGCACTGTACACTCATTCATGCACATCTGGCTTGACTTTATCATCCTCAGGCACTGTACACTCATTGATGCACACCTGGCTTGACTTTATCATCCTCGGGGACTGTACACTTATTGATGCACACCTGGCTTGACTTTATCATCATCAGGCACTGTACACTCATTAATGTACATCTGGCTTGACTTTATCATCCTCAAACACTGAGCACTCATTGATGCACATCTGGCTTGACTTTATCATTCTCAGGCACTGTACACTCATTGATGCACATCTGGCTTGACTTTCACATCCTCAGGCACTGTACACTCATTTATGCACACCTGGCTTGACTTTATCATCCTCAGGCACTGTACACTCATTGATGCACACCTGGCTTGACTTTATCATCATCAGGCACTGTACACTCATTCATGCACATCTGGCTTGACTTTATCATCCTCAGGCACTGTACACTCATTGATGCACACCTGGCTTGACTTTATCATCCTCGAGGACTGTACACTTATTGATGCACACCTGGCTTGACTTTATCATCATCAGGCACTGTACACTCATTCATGCACATCTGGCTTGACTTTATCATCCTCAGGCACTGTACACTCATTGATGCACACCTGGCTTGACTTTATCATCCTCGGGGACTGTACACTTATTGATGCACACCTGGCTTGACTTTATCATCATCAGGCACTGTACACTCATTAATGTACATCTGGCTTGACTTTATCATCCTCAAACACTGAGCACTCATTGATGCACATCTGGCTTGACTTTATCATTCTCAGGCACTGTACACTCATTGATGCACATCTGGCTTGACTTTCACATCCTCAGGCACTGTACACTCATTTATGCACACCTGGCTTGACTTTATCATCCTCAGGCACTGTACACTCATTGATGCACACCTGGCTTGACTTTATCATCATCAGGCACTGTACACTCATTCATGCACATCTGGCTTGACTTTATCATCCTCAGGCACTGTACACTCATTGATGCACACCTGGCTTGACTTTATCATCCTCGAGGACTGTACACTTATTGATGCACACCTGGCTTGACTTTATCATCATCAGGCACTGTACACTCATTGATGCACATCTGGCTTGACTTTATCATCCTCAGGCACTGTACACTCATTGATGCACACCTGGCTTGACTTTATCATCCTCGGGGACTGTACACTTATTGATGCACACCTGGCTTGACTTTATCATCATCAGGCACTGTACACTCATTAATGTACATCTGGCTTGACTTTATCATCCTCAAACACTGAGCACTCATTTATGCACACCTGGCTTGACTTTATCATCCTCAGGCACTGTACACTCATTGATGCACACCTGGCTTGACTTTATCATCATCAGGCACTGTACACTCATTCATGCACATCTGGCTTGACTTTATCATCCTCAGGCACTGTACACTCATTGATGCACACCTGGCTTGACTTTATCATCCTCGGGGACTGTACACTTATTGATGCACACCTGGCTTGACTTTATCATCATCAGGCACTGTACACTCATTCATGCACATCTGGCTTGACTTTATCATCCTCAGGCACTGTACACTCATTGATGCACACCTGGCTTGACTTTATCATCCTCGGGGACTGTACACTTATTGATGCACACCTGGCTTGACTTTATCATCTTCAGGTACTGTACACTCATTGATGCACACCTGGCTTGACTTTATCATCCTCGGGGACTGTACACTTATTGATGCACACCTGGCTTGACTTTATCATCTTCAGGTACTGTACACTCATTAATGTACATCTGGCTTGACTTTATCATCCTCAAACACTGAGCACTCATTGATGCACATCTGGCTTGACTTTATCATTCTCAAACACTAAGCACTCATTGATGCACATCTGGCTTGACTTTATCATTCTCAGGCACTGTACACTCATTGATGCACATCTGGCTTGACTTTATCATTCTCAGGCACTGTACACTCATTCATGCACATCTGGCTTGACTTTCACATCCTCAGGCACTGTACACTCATTTATGCACACCTGGCTTGACTTTATCATCCTCAGGCACTGTACACTCATTGATGTACATCTGGCTTGACTTTATCATCCTCAAACACTGTACACTCATTGACGTACATCTGGCTTGACTTTATCATCCTCAGGCACTGTACACTCATTGATGTACATCTGGCTTGACTTTATCATCCTCAAACACTGTACACTCATTGATGCACATCTGGCTTGACTTTATCATTCTCAGGCAC